>VBSM01003199.1:8661975-8672178 GCA_008086735.1 Cheirogaleus medius | reverse complement strand
TGGAAATACTGTTCTAGACATTGGCCTAGGCAAAGAATTTATGAAGAAGACCCTTAAGGAAATCACAGCAACAACAGAAATAAATAAATGGGACCTGATCAAACTAAAAAGCTTCTGCACAGCCAAAGAAACAGCCATGAGAACAAACAGACAACCTACAGAATGGGAGAAAATTTTCATATCCTACACATCTGATAAGGGGCTGATAACTAGAATCTATTTAGAACTCAGGAAAATCAGCAAGAAAAGTTATTAAGACTTGTTTTTACATATAGTTTACCTTGGAGAATGTTAATGTGTGCTTGAGAAAAAAAGCACAATTGTTTTTGGTTGGAGGCTTCTATATAGTTCTTTTAGGTGCAGTTGGTTTACAGTGTTTCTTACATCTTTTCTTTCCCTGTTGATCTACCAGCCTGTTGTCTAGCCATTATTGAAAGTGGAGGTTGAAGTCTCCAAGTGTTATTGTTGAATGTCTATTTCTCCCTTCAATTCAGTCATGTTTTGCTAAATGTATTTTTGGATTCTGTTGTTATATGCATATATGTTTATAATTTTTATAGCTTCTTGATGAATTGACCCTTTTATAATGTATAAAATTTTTGTCTTTGGTAACAATTTTTGTCCTAAAATCTATTTTGTCTGAGACTAATATAGCAACTCTGGCTCTGCAGTTATTGTTTGCCTAATATATCTTTATCTATCTTTTTACTTTTAACCTATTTGTATTTTTGAATCTAAAGTATTTTGTATATGACATAGTGTGGACCATGGTTTTGTTTGTGTTTTAATATTCTGCCAATCTCTGCCTTTTCGTTGGGTGTTTGATACATTTTTTAGTTAAATGCAATTACTGATAAGTTCTCCTTTATATTTGCCACATAACTATTCATTTGCAATATATATTGCATCTTTTTGGTTCTCTATTTCTTTATTATTGCCTTTTTCCTCTGTAGTGTTTTAATACCCTTATCATTTCTTTTAATATTCATTGTTAAGTTATTTTCTCAGGGGTTTCCCTAGGGATTACAATTAATGTGTTAATTTATAACAATTTAGTTCAGATTAACACTAACAACTTAAATATTATACACGGAACTTTGCTTTTACACAGCTCCATTTCCTTTCCTCCTATGCATGCTATAATTGTCATGCAGCTATGTGTTTGTCCGTCATATGCTTACAAACACAATGCATAATTATTGTTTTATAACATTTTTTAAAAAATCAGATATGAGGAAAAAATGGCTTGCAAACACAAAATATATTGATACTGCTTTTACATTTACCTATTTACTAACCTATATTGGTGTTATTTATTTTGTCATATGGATTCAAGTTACTGGTCAGTATTCTTTTATTTCAGCTTGAAGGACTCCCTTTAATGTTTCTTTTAGATCTCATTTTCTAGCAATGATTTATCTCAAACTTTATTTATCTAAGAATGTGTTAGTTTTTCTTTCATTTGTTGAAGAATATTTTTGTTGAATTATAGAATTATTGATTGGCAATATTCTTTAACTCTTTGAACATGTTCTACTCTCTTCTTGCCTTTATGGTCTGAGAAGAAATCTCTTAATTTTATCGATGATGCCTTATATGTGATGAATTGCTTTCTTTTGTTGCTTTTAAGATTTTCTCTTTGAATTTATCCTTGTTATAAATTTTTGAGCTTCTTGGATGTGTAGTTAATGTTTGGAAAATTTGGGGTCATTAGTATTTTCAAACATTCTCTCTATCCCTTTCTTTCCTTTCCATGTGGAACTCTCATTATGCCTATGTTGTATGTTTGATGGTATACTATACATCTCTCAAGCTCTGATCATATTTATTTATTTATTTTTCTTGATGTTTCTCATACTGGGCAGTCTTAATTGATCTATCTTATTGCTTGGTTATTTGTTCATCAGTTAGGTCTCATCTGTGTTAAGCTCCCCTGGGGAAGTTTTTATTTCAGTTGTTGTACATTATAGAATTTCTATTTGTTTCCTTTTAAAATTATTTCTGTCATATTATTGATATTTGTTATTTGGTGTGACATTGTTCTCATATTTTCCTTGAGCTCTTTAGAAGTTTGTTTGGTTTTTTTTTTTAGTGATTTCAACATATTTGAAACAGCTGATTTAAAGTCTTCTAATAAGCCTAATGTCTGGGCTTCTTCAGGAACACTTTCTACCGATTGATTTTTTTTCCTGGCCATAACGCTATTAGAATTCTATCCTGAACTGCTCACACTTTCTATTTTGGCAGCCATGGGAAAATACTACTACCACAGCAAGCTTCCATAACATCCTGCAAGGAAAGAATTTAATGTTTCTGTAAATCAACAGTAGTGAATATAGGCTTGCCATTTACATAAATTTTCAGCTTCTAGAGACGATCAATGTGGCCACCAAACTGTGAGCTTGTCCAGATGTACAAGTCAGTAACTTTCGGTGCACAGTAGAACAGACACAGCTTGTGAACTCAGCAGCTAAAACACATCTCCAAAACCTGTCAAGTCAGAAACAAATCTGTTAATATTACATATAAATAAAATAAACAAGCTTATATTAGTTTAATAATGTAGAGCATAAGTGGACAATTATGTGTCACTGATTTATGTAAATTGGGACTAGAGGAACTACAAGATTCGATAAACATTGGCTTAGTAATGAGAATGTCTATATAGCATTTCTAATTTAACCATTTTGACCTCTATCACTATAATATTCAATGAAATAATGTCCAAATGACTGTATGTGTTTTTTTAATTGTTGGGATTTTTTTTACTTTTCTCTCTGTCAATGAATTGGCAACTCCTTAAGGAGGAAAAATTACTCAGCAATATTATCTCCTTTAAATCATGCAACAATACTATCAAATGGGTATATAATCATCACTGTCACTGTTTGAAATTCAGGTAATTTAAATGATCTGTCAAGGTTAAAAGTGGAAAAAAGTGTCCAAGAATCAAAACTGTATTGTTTGTTCCTTCTGGGAAACCATACTGCTCCCTACAACTTTTATTCAGTATTCTCAGAAAGACTGCCCTTAAAACCTCATGTTCACATTCCTTAGCAGATAGGCCCACCTTCTCTTTCCCTCTTTCCCTGATGGGAGGAAGCTGGAAGAGCTGGAGGTAATGTTGACAGGGAAAACGGTCATTACCCTCAGGTGTAGGGTTGCCGCTGCTTGCCGCCTCCCTGCCGCTCTCGCTTCTAGAGTGGGTGTGCGGGTGAGGCCCTCACCTCCCTCGGTGGCAGCAGCGCTGCTCGTGCAATCTTGATTGGATACTTTTTGAATCCCACTTCTGATTGGATGTTAAAACTTGTTGCTGATTGGATGTTAAAGCTTGTTGCTGATTGGATGTTAAAGCTTGTTGCTGATTGGACACTTTTTGAATCCTACCAAGGGTATAAAAACTGGAGGAGAACAAGGAAGCAGGGCTCAGAAGTTGGTGGCATGCTGAGCCTGCTGGCGGCATAAAAGCTGTTCTCCGACTCTCCGTGTGCCACTCGGCTCTTTCCCCAGTCAATCGCTGTAACACTAGGTGTAACACTTGCTGTTAACACTTGCCGGAAAAATGTGACTGGTGAGAGCCGACATGCCCTGGACCCTCATACAGGTGCAAAGGAATTCTGGATCCTGTGTGGATAGGCAAGTTGCACCTGCTCTTCTGTTGCTTGGTAGGTGGATGAGTGGAGCTACCATGGTCCTTCTGAGCTTCTTGTTGGTACATAGGCATAGCTGGGTTCTGAGCTTTCTATCCCAGCTTCTTCAGTGGCTTCTTAGGATTTTCTTGTCAATAGAGAGAGATTAGGAACAAGCAGTTGGGGCCCCAGGTGGAAGCCATGCTCTGCAGTCATTCGATCCCAATAAAGCTGATAGTGCTACCCTCCTTTGGCTAACAGTTTTTTTAAGGTATCTTCTAATACTGTGCACCCTGGAGAAAAGAAGAGGTGGGATCCCAAACACCAACAGATTAGAGATTACTCTCAAGACCTCAAAATGCTTGGTGCTTGAAAACATATCTAACTTTAAAACCATAGGTGAAAATCTGCCAATATTTCTAAAGAACATTAAAATATTTAGACTTCTGGGAATCCCAGATTTCCCTTCAATTCCTTGTTATTGATGTATCAAAATCACTAAGAACTGTCTTTGTCACATAATAGACACAAAATATTTTTTTATGTGCAAAATGAAAGAATGAGAAAGCAATCTTTAAAGCAGACCAAGATTGGTGCATAAGGTGTTCCCCTGAGCATTGTGTACTGAGACAAAGAACATGGGAAATAAAAGTCTTAAAAACAGAGCTTTAGTCATGTAGACCTTACGATCAACAACTATTTATGCAACACAATATACAACTAAAGATTTGTATTTATTGAAATTTAATGTCATTAAAAATAGCGCTGATAAAATACTACCACACAAAATAGGATATAAAATTATTTTATCTGCATTTTAGTCCCCTATAAGTTAAAATTATCTATTAAAAACATAAACATATTGGAAAAGATTGAGAGAAGATGAAAATCTGAGTTTGTATGTCTTATCATTCCTTCCCAAATCCCTTTCTGGAATAGCACAAAAATCAAAGGGCGCCAACTGTTAGCAGACATCTGCCGCATACAGTCAGAGAGGGTGTTCACTGTAATTGGCTGCCCTGGTAAGCGATGAATGGGCCAAACCCCAGCTTAGGCTCTTCCCACCAAATCTGCACCCTGAAAAATGGTGCGTTCACACAGGGGACATTTTTTTCCTATTGATACAGAGTCCCTATGTGTGGCAAGCCTGATTCTAGCTCTCCTGAGATTGATTGGAAAGACTCCATTTGTCAGTCTTCATTGTCCATACCACCTAGTAAAAACTCACAGGCAGTGATAGAGAAGACTTGCTTCTCTTGGGCTGTGTGGCTCAAATCAAAAGACACAATTCAACTTTCTTCATTGGTAGAAAAGAGTTAATTGCCTGGACGAGTAAAGATACATCAAGAAGAAATACGATGATTGTCCACCAGTCGTGATAGAGTTTACCTCAGATAACCATCAGCAGGATGGATTCTGTACCTTATGGCTGGGGTAAAGTTGAGTGAGTGCAGCACAGTTGTTTGATGTGTAGATGGTTTTTGGCCTCTGGATAGTAAACCTCCAATGCAATTCATATTATTATATTGCAATTGGCAATTCATATTATTTTAGTGTCTCTTAGCACGTGACATGATACCAATTAGTTCACTAAAAAGACTCCTACACCTTGTCCATTGGCCAATTCAAGTAGTCAGTAGGACTGTGACCCAAGAATCTTTATCAGCTCCTTGAGGAGAGTTGAAAGAAAGGTTTTCCTTCATTACTGAATGCATTATTGCAGAATCTCACAAATGTACACGTGGCTCATATGTAGCAAATGTCCATGGGACAAGGTCATGTGGCAAATTCCTACCCCTTATCTTGATGCTAGAGAAAGCAAGAACAGCAAATAGAAACAGTGCATAGACTTTAGAGGATGCTGTGACCTGAATAGTTCCACTCATCAGACAGGGAAAAAGCAAAGATGGCAAAGAACACAGCATACTTTTCATCTGGAAAATGTGACTTGTCACCTCCTGCCAGGCTCCGAATGATGATCTGGAACCCAACTAGCTGGCAATTTGACAAGCACATACAACAATCTATCCAACATGGCACACAAAAGACATAACTATTTTGGGCAGCCTTGAAGCAATATCTGATAAATGTTAACATGTGCATACCTTGTGATCTAGTAATACCACTATTAGGGGACTACCTTCAAAAAATTCTCAAATACTTGCACAAGGACACATGTAACACAATGTTCTTTTCAGAATTTTGTATGAGAAAATAATCATAGAAAAACAAAACTTCTACCATAAGGAAAAAAAATTATTAAATTGTTGCTATTCTTTCAATCCACCAGTTTAGAATAATAAATTAATTAACAAGCATAGATTAATTAGATCTACATGTATTTGCATTGATAGATCACAAATATTACACTGAGTAAAAAGTTGCAAAAGCATGTATTTGAAGATGTCAGTTATGTACATGTACGAAACTAGGAAATAGTACTATATATTCTTTATACACATACAAGTATATGTTGTAAAGAATAAAGCAGCTGTAGAAGGCCACCAAAATGGTCACTTCAGTAAAATGGTTACTTCTGAGAAGGAAGGACAAGTAACAAAAAGGAGCTTCAATCTTACCTGAAGTTTTATTTTTATAAACAAAAATAACATGAAACACATACAGCAAAATGTTAATATTTCATGAATAATAGTAGTGAACACTTGGATTATTTTTATATTACTCTCTATCCCTCTTTATATGATTGAAATGATTCACGATGAAAACAAATGTAAATGTCATAGAAATAAGCCTGTGGCACGGTTACCCTCAATAGCTTATCACTGGCATCAACATTAAAGCCACACACAAAACACTTCCCTCTGAAGTTTCTCCCCAAAATGTAGATCCGTTCAATCTCTCCATTGCTCAACATCCGGAAGGCAGTGTGTTGTGGTGGAGGTAATGTGGGTATCGGCGTCAGACAGATTTAATGGCACTAGTTCATTGGATTGTTTTTCATTATGAGAAAACAAATGTTGCACAAGAGATAAGGTCTTGGCCTGGCACGGTGGCTCTCGTCTGTAATCCTACCACTCTGGGAGGCCAAAGAGGGAGGATTGCTTGAGCTTAGCAGTTAGAGACCAGCCTGAGCAAGAACAAGACCCCATCTCTACTAAAAATAGAAAAATTAGCCAAGCATTGTGCATGTCTGTAGTCCCAGCTACTTGGGAGGCTGCGGCAAGAGGATCACTGGAGCCGAAGAGTTTGAAATTGCAGTGAGCTATGATGACACCACTGCACTCTACCCAGGGCAACAGAGGGAGATTGTTTCAAAATAAAATAAAATAAAATAAGGTCTATCTCCTAATGGATGTGAATTCCTTGCCTTCCTTGAGATGCACTTTCTAGATGGGCCAAGTAGATCTTGGTTAAGAATAAACTATTCATAATTTTTTTTGTCAGACTGTACTCCACCAATTTGGAATGCTTTTCTATATTTTGGTGCTATGAAAGTTTATGTGCTATGAAATGTTAAATAGCCTTTAAATACATTTCATTTCTGCCTTTTTTTCTTTTACAATTATTATCTACAGCACTCATTTCAGCATTTACTCCTTCACTTCCCTGTTATTGCTGTGTAAGTATTTCATGCCTTGCCTCATTATGTGACCCCAGAAAGGTCAATTTACTCACTAACCCTTGGTTTTTTAGTCTTTAAATTGAGGTGTTGTAAAAGATCATTCGGTTCCTGAGGGATTTTTGACAGTAATATTTTCAATTTCAGAATCTCATGAGTATATAACTTGTCTTCTGAAATATATCAGAAAGAAATCTTATAATGTTCCTCTCATACCCTGTGGAGTTGGGCTTATCTCTGGTGGCAGAAGGAGAGAGGAGCGATGGGAGCAATACCATTCCCTAAGGAAATCTATCAAAGTTTCTTCGATGGAGAAAGATGGTTTTTATTTAAACAAGTCTATTCTGTATCATAATGTGAATTTATTTGGAGAAAACAAAAAACATGCTTATGTAAAGTATTCTTTTTATTTGAAGAACAAACATCATAAATATGTGCTTGATAGTAATGGTAAAATAGGAGAAGGTAAGTGGGGCATCATTCCAGGCAGGACCTACTGTTAATGAGGAGCACAAGATGCACGTTAACTCTGGGTGATGACCTTTGCACATTCTGGTTCAATTTTAAAACATTGCTATATATTATAAATGTAAATAAGATTTCTATTTTTAAGGATAACTAAGTTAAAAGACAAACTGTTTTTTGTTTGTTGGTTTTAGAAAGTATATCAGGTTTGAATTCAAGGAGGTTATTTTTGTAACCTCTTCCATCTTTTAAATTTTCTTCTTGAAATTGCTGTGCAAGAAATTAGGATTTTGTCAAATTAAGATCATTTTAATTTGCCTTTGGACATGATTAAGTTGATTCAGGTGTTAGACTGTAGACCGGGGTTATAAAATGTGAAAAAAAAATTGTTTCTTAGGGTTCAGACATAAGTAAACACTGCAGATAGCCAAGCCAAGAATAATACCATTTATTTCCCCAAAAGGTAAATTAGGAAACCCCATTATTACTCTTCATATTTATGTTTTGGAAAAAGTAGGGGTAAATAAAGTTTGTGACAAGAATGAACATTTTACAAAGTTCATAACTGGTGAAATGAATATATGTTTTGGCCAAATGTCAAAAGGCCCAATCTTACAAACTTAGTAAAATTTGTACATTTTGAGGCCAAAACTGATAATCACCATCATAAAATTAACTTCTGAGATCAAGAATAAATTCAGAGATGTGAGGTAAGCAAACTGATGGAGAAGACAGCTCCAAACTCCTGTCCCTCTACAAAAACATCAAAAAATAAGCAGCACTGTCAGAATCAACTTTGTCAGAACCCTGAAAAACAGTCAAAGGCATACAGCAACTAAGTGAATGTAAAATTAAGAAAAGGGCAATATAAAAATGGCAGGAAAACTGTGTGGCATATTTAGTTGTCTTGGCCACCCTTTCCAGCTCCCCTGCAGGCTTGAAGGTGGCAGCCTGCATTCCCAGTGTGGGACCCTGGCTCCTGGTTCCAGATGGAGATGAGTAGACCTTTTTACTGATTATTCCATGTGTCTGTTCTAACCTAACTCAGAACTCAATCAGGGAGGAAAAGGAGAAGGCATTGCTCAAAAACATTCCATGGTGAACAAAAAACCCAGTCATCTGGGGCAAAAGATGATAGTTGAGCTATATAATAAACCATCTAAAGCCTGGGAGGAAAAGCTGGAAAGGTGTTTCTTCAGGAAATCAGGGCATGTGAACGTGTTCAACACTACTGATTTTAGAAAGCCACATTCAAACTAAAGAATAGGAAAAATGAAAGTTGGATCTTTGAAAAGATCAATAAAGTTAACCACCTATTAAGAAGATTGACTAAGAAAAAAATAGAGATGCACAAATACTTAAAGTCAGATGTGAAAGTGGAAACATTACTACCAACTTACAGTAATTGGAAAGATTATGAAAGAATACTCTGCATATTTCTATACTAACAAATTAGATAACATAGATCAAATGGACAAATCCGCAGAACACACAAATCACCAAAACTGATTCCAGAAGGAATAGAAAATCTAAATAGCCCTATAACAAGCAGGATTGAATCAGTAATCAAAAACCTCCCAACAAGAAAAGCCCTGGACTGGATACCTTCGCTGGTGAATTTTAACAAATATTTAAAGTAGTAGTAAAACCAATACTTCTTAAATTCTTGCAAAACAGAAAAAGGTTGGAAAGAACAATATCTCTTATGAAAATAGATACAAAAATCTCAACAAAATACTAGCAAATCAAATTCAGCAGCATATTACAAAGATTATATACCATGACCAAGTGGGATTTATTCCTGGAATGTAAGAATGGTTCAATATATTAAAATCAATGTAATACGGCCCATTAAAAAAATACGTAAAATGAAAGGAGAAAAACACTTGATGATCTAGATGCAGAAAAGCATTTGACAAAATTTAGCACCAATTCATGATAAGAGCACTCAACAAACTAGAAATAGAAGGAAAATTTCACAACATAATAAAGGTCATGTATTTCAAAACCTAGGCTAACATTAAACTAAATATTGAAAGATTGTGAGATTTTTTTTAACATTAAGAATGATATAAGAATGCCTACTTTTACCACTTCTATTCAACATAGTACTAGAAATTCTAGCCAGAGTAATTAAACAAGAAAAGGAAATGAAAGTCATATGAAATGGAAAGAAATAAGTAAAATTATCTCTGTTTGCACAAAACATTATCATATATGTAGAAAACCCTAAAGATACTACAAAATATCTGCTATAACTAATAAACAAATTTAGCAAAGTTGCAAGAATCAAAATCAGCAGTCAAAAATCAATTGCTTAGAAAGCAACTAACAATTAACAATCTGAAAAGGAAATTAAGAAAACAATTTTATTTTCAATAGTATCCAAAAGAACAAAATACTTAAGAATAAACTTAATTGGGGGGTAAGGGACTTGTTTACTGAAAACTGAAATATTGCTGAAAAATTTGAAGACGTAGATGGATTTGATAAATTTAAGGTATGGACCTTCTATGCCTATTTTGTTCA
>VBSM01003199.1:8642340-8661875 GCA_008086735.1 Cheirogaleus medius | reverse complement strand
CAAATTTGAAGACATAAATAAATGGAAAATCCATTCTCTATTCATGGATTGGAAGGCAATATTTTTTAAAGATCGAAATATCACCCAAGTGACATATATATTCAATGCAATCTCTCCCAAAGTTCTGATATTTTTTTTGCATAAATATAAAAACAAATCCTAAAATTTATGTGGAATCTCCAGAGATTCTGAAAGCTGGGGAACTCACACTTTCTGATTTCAAAATTAAATACAAAGGTACAGTAATCAAAACACTGTGGTATTTTGGCATGGGGGCAGACATACACACAAATGGAATAGAACACAAAATCCATAAATAAACCCTCACATAAAAATTATCAAATGATTTTTGAAAAAGATGTGGGTATGGGCTGGATTAAATCCCCGCAGATTCATAATTTGAAGTCCTAGCCCTCAGTATCTCCTATTTTGACTGTATTGGAAGATAGAGTTTGTAAAGAAATAATTAAATTAAAATGAACCCTAATCAGATATGACTGGTGTTCTTATAAGAAGAAAAAATTTGGACACAGACAGGTACAGGGGAAACACCATATGAAGACACAGAGAGAAAGCAGCCAGAGCAATAGAATAAAATTGGAAGTTCAGAAATATATCCATACAACTATGATCAATTGATTTTTAACAGAGTGTCAAGAAGATTTAATGGGGAAAAATAGTCTCTTCAACAGGCACCTCTTGCTGGGAAAACCAGACTTTCACATGCAAAAGAATGAAGTTGAACCCTATCTAATAATACATACAAAAATAACCTTGAAATATATCAATGACCTAAATATAAGAGATAAAACTCTTAAAAATATAGGGGTAAATCTTCCTGACATTAGATTTGGCAATGGATCATTAGATATGATACCAATAGCATGAGCAATAAAAGAATATATAGATAAATTGTGTTTTTGTGCAATTAAAACCAAATTAAACTTTTGTGTAGCAGAGAAAATTACTAAGAATATGAGAAGAATATCTATAGAACAGTAGAAAAATATTTACAAATCATAATTCTGATAAGGTTCTAGTATCCAAAATAAAGATATCTTATCAGTCAAGAACAAAAAGATAAATATCCTATTAAAACATGGGAAAATACTTGAGTAGACATGTCTTCAAAGAAGATATACAAATGGCCAAAAAAGTAGATGAAAAAATGGTCACTATTGATAGTCTTCAGGGAAATGCAAATCAAAACCTTAATTACATACCATTTCACACCTCCTAAGATGACTAAAATCAAGACAATGGAAAATATCAAGTGTTAGCAAGGATGTGGAGAAATAGAGTGCTCCTATATTTTTTTTAAGGCAGAATAGGGTTCCATTGTGTGTATACCATATTTATTTAAATTCATTCATCCTTTAATGGACACTTAGGTTGTTTTTTCGTATCTTGGCTGCTGTGAATAATGCTGCAATGAACACAGGAGTGCAGATATCTCACTGGTGAACTGATTTTAAATCCTTTGGGTATATACCCAGTAGTGGGATGGCTGTATCATATGGTAATTCTATTTTCAGTTTTTTGCAGAAAATCCATACTATTTTCCAAAATGGCTGTACTAATTAACTATACCACCAATGCTATATAAGGGCTCCCTTTTTCTAAATCCTACGCTACACTTGTTATCATTCATCTTTTTGATAATAGCCAATCTAACAGGTATGAGGTGATATCTCATTGTGGTTTTAATTTGCATTTCTCTTATGATTAGAGATGTTGAGCATTTTTTCATATATCTGTTGGCTATTTATAAGTCTTCTTTTCAGAAATGTCTATTCAAGTCATTTGCCCATTTTTATAGGGTTACTTGTTTTCTTGTTATTAAGTAACTTAAGTTCATTGTATATTTTGGATATTAGCCTTCGGATGTATGATTGGATGTATGATTTGCAAATGTTTTCTCCCAATCTGTGGATTATCTCTTTATTCTATTAATTTTTTCCTTTTCTGTGCAGAAGCTTTTTAGTTTGATACAATTCCATTTGTCTATTTTTACTTTTGCTGATTGTGCTTTTATTGTCACATTCAAGACTTCATTGCCCAGACCAATGTCATGATGCTTATCCTGTAAGTTTTCTTCTAAAAGTTTTACTGTATCAGGTCTTACTTTTATATTTGCAAACTATTTTGAGTATGGTGTAAGATACTATTCCAATTTCATTCTTTTGCATGTGGATATCCCATTTTCCCTAAATCATTTTTTTTGGAAAAGACTGTCCTTCCCAATTATATATTCTTGATTCCTTTTTCCAAGGACTGTATGTGTATGGGTTTATTTAGGGGCTCTCTACTCTGTTCCATTGGTATATATGTCTATTTTTAAATCAATATCATACTGTTTTAATTTTTGTAGCTTTATAATACATTTTGAAATCAGTAGGGTAGCTCCAACTTGCTCTTTCTCAAAAAAACTGCTTTGGCTATTCAGGGTCTTTTGTGGTTTCATATGAATTTTAGAATTTTTTTTTATTTTTGTAAAAAATTCCCTTGGGATTTTAATAGAGATTTAATTGAATCTGTAAATGACTTTTGGTAATATGGACATTTTAACAACATTGTCTCCTAATCCATGAACATGGGGTGCCTTCCTATGGGTATATATTTGCATCTAAACTTCTTTCATAAATGTTTTGTAGTTTTCAGTGTACAAGTCTTTTGTCCCTTTGGTTAAGTTTATCCCTAAGTACTTTATTCTCTTTGATTCTGCTGTAAATGAGATTATCATATGTTAATTTTGTATCCTGCAACATTACTGAATTATCTTATTGGTTCTAACAGGTTGTTTTTTGACATCTGCAGGGATTTCTACAGAAAATCATGTCGTTTTCAAGAAGAGATCATTTTACTTCTCTTTTCTTATTTGGTGCCCTTTTTGTTTTTCTTATCTAATGCTCTGGCTAAGTTGAATCAAAGTGGCAAGAGTGGGCAACATTGGCTTGTTCCCTGAGCTTAGAGAAAAAAGCTTTCAGTTTTTCACTATCATAATGTTTCCTGTGGGCTTGTCATATATGGTTTTTATTATGCTGAGGTACACGCTTTGTATACTTATTTTGTTGTCAATTTTTATCAATAAAAAGTATTAAATTTTGTCAAATGCTTTTTATGAACATATTCAGAAGATCATATAATTTTTATCCTTCATTCTGTTAAAGTGGTATATTACATTGATTTGCCCTTATTGAACCCTCCTTGCTTCCCAGGGATAAGTATCTTAGTCATGGTCTATACTTTTAATGTGACATTACATTCAGTTTGCCAGTCTTTTGTTAAGCCTTTTTACATCTGTGTTCATCAGAGATATTGACTTATAGTTCACTTTCTTGTAACATCTTTGTCTGGTTTTAGTAGCAGGGTAATGCTGGCCTTATAAAATTAGTTGGGAAGTAATTTCTTTTCTTCCATTTTTTGAAAGAGTTTAATAAGGATTAGTATTAATTCTTGAACAACATTGCAGACCAAATGGACCTGACAGACACAAACAGAGGAGAATACACGTTCTTCTCAAATGCACATAGAACATTCTCCAAAATAGATCATGTCAGGTCACAAAACAAAGTGTATTAAATTTAAGAAGATTAAAATCATACCAAGTATCTTTTATAAGCTCCATGGAATAAAACATAAAATCAGGAACAGCAAACAGAAAAAAATCACAAATATATAGAAATTGAACAACCAATGAATCAAGGAAGAAATCGAAAGGAAATTTAGAAAATAACTTAAGACAAATGAAAATGAAAACAAACATACCAAAACTTATGAAATACAGTAAATGTAGTCCCAAGAGGAAAGTTTATAGTGATAAAAGTCTACATTAAAAAAGAAAAAAGATCTCAAATAAACAACTTAACTTTACACCTTAATAAACTATAAAAAGGACAAAGTAAGTCTAAAGTTAGTAGAAGAAAAAAATAATAAAGATTAAAGCACAAATAAACTAAATAGAGTGTAGGAAAACAATGGAAAAAAATCAAGAAAATTAAAAGTTTGTTTTTGAAAAGATAACAAAATTGATAAACCCTTAGCTTAACTGAGAAAAAAAAGGTTCAAATAAAAACAAAAATGAAAGAGGAGACATTACAACCAATGCCACAGAAATAAAAAAGATTATGAGATTACTATGATCAACTATATGCCAACAAATTATATAATTTATAAGAAATGAATAAATTTCTACTAATAAAAATGTATAACCTACCAAAACCGAATCATGAAGAAAGAAAAAAATCTGAACAGACCAATAGAAAATAAGGAAATTGAATCAGTAATGAAAAACCTGACAAGAAAGAAAAGTTCAGGACCAGATGGCTTCACTGGTAAAACTTTAATAGTTTTTAACATAAAATTAACATTCTTCACAATCAACATTATTTTTGCAGCATCTTATATAATCATAGTAGTCAATATACATTTACACTTCAACTAAAGTGGAAAATTTTCCATGTATAAAGTAGGAAAAGAAATGTTCACTTCAAGTTATAAGTTTAAGTCTTCCTATATCTGAAAAATAATATTTAGGCTTTAAAATATCCAAATGACATTTGTTATTTAAGGTACTAAGGCCTTTATTGTGACTAGGTTAATGGTAACCTATCTGATCACAGAATCAAAATTATAAAGTAGATATTCGGCCATTCAGCCTTTGGAAAACTGAAGTAGTAGGCAAATACCAGATCAAAATCAAATATCCAGGCCAATACCAAGTTCCAGTGCATTCCTAATTTGTGTTTATTTATATGCATTGTGAAGGATAGCATGGAAATTCTTCTGTGTGTTGTATATTTGAAACCCAAGCCAAGCTCTCTTGACTTAAAATTTTTTTGAGTAAAAAAATTTATATATTATATTTTTTAAACAGTTGTTTTCTGTTTCTGTGATTGGTTAATTAGTTTGGTTCACTACAAAGCATTTTCCCTACACATGAAGCTAGACACTGTTGGACTAAAGATTATCAAGAATTCACACTAAGAAAATCTTGTATGAAATAGTAAAGAATTCTTAAAAAATTAAAACACATTGGAAAACATAAAGTTTACCAACTAATTGCTTTGGGAAAAATTGCTCTGATTATAAATTTTAGAAGATATTTCAGATAAATGCCAAATATAGCCAACAAGATCAACAACATTTTTCAAATACATGGCTGTCACTCTGCCTTGCTTTTAGTTTTAAAGCCTTCAGTGAGAGCAGGAATTGTGCTCAGCTATGTGCAGAAGAATTGATGCTTTCTGTCACCTAGGATACTACTTTTTTAAAAAGCTGATTTTTTTTTTCTTTAAAGTTATATCAAATGTCCTAGAGTTGGAAATTAATGACAAATCTTATTCTGACTGTGGGACAGCCATGCTTTTTACAGGGGTAGTCAGAATTTAAGAAAAAAGGAAAAGAAAGAAAAAAACAAGAGAACCCAAACCAAAACAACTCATTTAAGCACACAGTCATAGATACACTTTAATTTTAAGAAGTCCCCCAATCATTCTCCACCTGGTTGTGACAACCAAACCTCTGCCCATTAGCTTGAGAGGCCTTCAGCTTTGCTACGATGGCTGTCAATTGATGACATTAAAGACAAGTACAGTAAAGATAAAAACTACTGTCTCTCGCCACGCAGATTTGAAGACCAGTCACAATATTCTTCTATTGTCAGGTCATTAGTGGTCTATGGGAACTAAGCTATTTATAGCAAACCATTAAAACAACCATTCGCTTCAAATTTTCCAAAATTATATTTTACAGTTTTGTTCAGCGTATAAAAATATACACTTTGAAGCTTTAAACACATTGAACATAAAAACCTTAGGGCAAATACCAATACCTTTGCTCATTATGACATACATCAACCATTTATAGCCAAAATATATCTATGCACACTGCGAATTGGTACTAAAATATCTCTTCATCTTCTCAGATTGATGAGACCCTCAAGGACAAAGGTCTTGAAAAAGATTTAAAGGAAAGTATCAAATCTCATCTATTCTGTCTGCAGAAGATATTTTCCTGACATGAGAGCTAAAAATTTCAGTTAAACACCTGACTGCAACCCTCTTCTCAGCAATAATAATAGGTGTTATCTGTTGAGAACTTACCACTTGTCAGACATGGGTCTCTGCCATCAGCTGTCCCGGTCCTCAACACCTCTAAGTGTCTTAAATGTATTACCTCATTTAATTCTCACAGCATCACTATGATGGAACAATTAAGGCTACTGTTCTTCATGTGAGGAAGTGAAACACAGACATGTTAGGCAACTTGCCTGAAAGCTACCAGCCTGGAGGGGTGGAACAAGGACATGAAGCAATGTAGTCTGGTTCCAGAGTCTTCTACAGTCACCTCTACATCTGCCTATAAGTAACTAATGCTCAGTCTTTGACAGAAAGACTCCGAGGGAAGCTTTTGATGCCATTGGCCTGCATTTTGAGGCCATCGTTGGCACTGATGACTGCCAGCAGCAGCACCTTCACCTTGAATGGGAAAGCAATGAATAAGTTTAGCTTATTTGCTATATCTGTGTGCATTACTTTCTGAACCTCCTAGAACATAAACTCCATTTCGGGGTTTTTTTCATTTGTTGCATCCATTGATGCATCACACATATGATCAGTGCTCAGTGCACAGTTGATGTTCAATAAATATTGGTTAAATGAGAACATAAATTTAGGGTAGAGAAGTTTTTGACAAGCAAAGCAGTCGCACCTTTGTCTTTCTATTGTCATGAGAAGAGCCACGAGAGCCTCTCCAGATCAAAATTAATTTCTTCTACAAATATCCATTTTTTGATTGAAGCTTATTTTGTGATTCCAATTGATAGTGAAAAAGAAGATGATATTTAATGTTTAGCAATAACAGATACGGATATGAAAGGTTGAGAGACACTGCTGTAAGGCACCTGGCACTGTCCCAGTCGAGTAGCAAGTGCTCAATAAATTCTGGTTGAATGAGTGCTCATTAAGTGCTACGGGGTGCAGAGATTAGAGGCCAAATGTTGAATAGTAATCATTGACAAAAGTTCACATTAAATTCCAGGTAGGAATATTGTGTTTGTTGGAGCAAGTCATAAATAAAATAAGCTAAGGCTTTGAAATGACTGACGACGACCATTTGGGATCCAGACGTGCTGATGCAGAACTGCAACCTACCAGGAGGTTTGTGGAAGCTGGTAATAAAGATAATGTTATTGGAAGCTTTGCTAAGAAATATGGAGTTGTTGAAAGGTTAGAAAGTCACACTTTTCTGGATAATCTTAGGTATCATTTTCTAGCCAAAACTCACTCTTTCCAGCTTTTTCTATCATCACTGTCACCCTCATATCCTACTTTTCAGTTATTTTTTCTAAACATTCAAATGCTGCTTATCCCTCTGATCTCTGCATTAACCCTTGTAGGGCATTCTACTTCTCCTAGACAACTTCCTAGAGAGAGTCTCCTGCAGGACTGTGCTCAGTGTTTACCTGTTCTGTGCTTTCCATGACCCCTCACCTGTTCTAAGTTCGGTTTCCTTCTTGTTTATTTCCACTCCCTGTCATATCATTTAACATGAGAAACTGTAATTGTCTGTCCACGTGTGTTCCTGAGAACTACTAGTCTATGAATTCCCCAAAGGCATCCCTTGCGTCTTTTATCTTTATGCCCATAATCCAGAGCACAGGACCAGACACATAGTCTGTGCCTTATGAATGGACTTTGATTTTTTTTCTATCTATTCAAATAGTTCACACACTTACATAAATACACAACACACACACACACATGCCCAAATCACCAAACATTAGTAAGTTTACCCAATATTCCAATGTGATGGGAAGAGAAGCAAAAGACAATTTCAATTTAATATTAATAAGGTTTTTGATGGTGCCTTTGACACCGTTCCATAGGGGCTGTGTCTATCTCTCTCACACAAGAGGATACTTTGGTTTTCAGCAACATTATTTTGTCTTACAGATTTGAAGATTTGTAAGGCCTCTTTGTTATCTCTCCATACCAGCATGGAAATTTCATCCTCCTCTCACTCTCTGGGTGAGCTCATTCTTATTCTTGGCTTTACACACCAAAATTGTAACTCCAGCTTCAATTTCTCTCCTGAGCATCAAATCTTCAAATCTGTAAGATTCATATTTCCATCTTCCTTCACAATGTCTCATCTAAGCATCTGCAATACACTACATTGCAAACTTAAATATCTAAAAACAGACTTCTTTATTTCCTACCTCCTATCTCAACATGATTCTTCTTCAGTCTTCCTCATCTCAATAAATATGATCAATATTCACCTAATTGTTCAGTCAAAAGCCCGGGAGCCACCCTTGAGTTTTCTTCCAAATCTCATTTTTAAATCCATCAGCACATTCTGTTGACTCTCACCTCAATTATGTCTTAAATCAATTTGCTTTCCAGGACTTTTCTCCATCGTCTCGATCATCTCTCATGTCAACTACTGAGGAAGCCTCTTAAATTGTTCCCCAGAGTTCATTCTTGGCTTCTATTGTCTTCTCTACCCTGAATCCAGTGTGATACTTTGGAAACATAAATCAGTTCCTGTGGCCCTCTTTACTGCTCCGCCCTCATTTAAAACAATAGCACTTAGAATAAAACCGATCTCTCTGCCCCCGACTCAGTCAACAGCATCCTGATGTTACTCAGATATGACAAGTTCACCCTATCTAAGGGTTTTTCACTGGCTCCTGCCTCTGCCTGGAATATTCTTCCCCTCATGCATGGTAATGTGTGTCTGTGCTCTTATGTTACCCTGTAGAGTTTGTCCCTGATCACTCTATTCAAAAGCCTATTCCTTTATTTTGCTTTATTTTTGGAAGTGGCATTTGTGTGTTTATATGGTAATTTTTTTCCTCATCCACTAGAATATATGCTTTATGAGATATTTTCTTTATCCCCCATATCTAAAACAATGCTTGGTAGAGGCTAAGAGGTCAAATATTGGTCAAATCAATGTACAAATGAATAATGCAACAGTCCATCATCTGTCGTGGAGACACCAGAGGAAGCATCTACGATGTGGGTCAAGACCAGGCTGTCACTGGGGAGCTAGAGCTACTCCAGGTGGCACAGCCAGAAGAGCCAGAGATCAATGACAATCTTTCCTACAGAGTGAAAACAAAGAGACCTTCTCCATGTCCTAGGGGCAAATGCTGGAAACTACCAGAGGAGATATGAAGACAAAGAAACAAACAGAAAGGGTCCAAGGGGATTTCTATAGAGAATCATTATTTTGTCCTGTGTGGAGTACTATTGGGAGCAGTCGTAGGTCATGGCAGAAAGGCAGGTCAGACCAAAATACCTTGTCCCTTGATAGCACAAGGCATGGCAGTCAGCTGTTCTTGAGGAAGGAGTCCTGCCAGCTCCAGAGACTCGTCCTTGGGTTAACTCATCCACTGAAATGTTTGCCTGTTCTCTTTCACACGCATTTTTTTTTCCTCATTAAACTTATTCATTCCAATCTCTTTTCTCATTCATCTATGAACATAACATCATTTCTAACACATTACTAGAACAGCACTTGGTATTGCAATTGCTATCTGTTTCTATGTACTCAATAAGCACTCCAGGCTGAGGAGACCCCAGGCCACACTGGCCGTAGGTGTCTTTGAGAATTGTTTGCTTTAGAACTCTGAGCCGCCGTGTGTGCCAAGGTATGTGACCAAGCCATTCCTCACCTGAGCACCTGGATTAGTTTTCCTAGCACTGCCATAACAAATCACCATAGATTTGCTGGCTTAAAACCACAGAAGTTCCTTCTCTCAAAGATCTACAGGCTAGAGAGTGAATTCACAGTGTTTGTTTGGTTTTTGTGCTGAACACTCTGAGAGAGAGTCTGTTCCACATGGCTCTCCTGGCTTCTCGTGGCTGCTGGCAATCCTTGGCATTCCTTGGCTTGCAGGTACACAACTCCAGTCTCGGCCTCTGTCTTCACATGGTGTTTTTCTCTGTGTGTCTGTGCCTTTTTCCTTCTCATCTCTAATAAGGATTTGTCATTGCATTTAGAACCCATATTAATGCAGGATGATCTCAAGATCCTTAATTATATCTGCAAAGACACTTTTTCCAAATAAAGTTACATTTATAGGTTCTGTGGTTATGAACTTATTACTAAGGGTGGGAGGAAGTCATGATTCAACCCACTACAGCTCCTTAATGTCTAAAGACTAAGTCTCAACTTCTTCCGATTGCTTCAACTTGCTGTCCCAGTCTTACTGCTTGGCATCAGTGATGTCCGCCCCCCGCCCCCCCCGTGGAGCTCCCACAGAGCTGCCCTGTCTCTCCATCCAAACTGTCTGCTCTGCATCACTGCAAGGTGTTCCAGTGAGCTTTCCCAATCAGGGTATTAACATTTGAACTGATGGCTCCCCTCCCCCTAAAACAACATTAGCACAATACCTTTTTGTCTCTATTATTATCACAAGTCAATACTTGTTTCTCAATCCATTGTTCTGTAAATTTCCTAATTTGATTCAAATTCTAATTCCTGCCAGACTCCTCAAAATACTTCCTCCAGAATTTCAACTCTAGGAAAAGTAAACTCCCTGTATTTTATATTCAACAACTTCACTGAATATTCTTTTTACCTTTATTGTTTGTTTGGTTTTTTAGAGACAAGGTTGTAGGAGCTTAGGATATTTCATCCAAAAGTAGGACTCCTTGATATAAAGAGTATTTTGAATTAAAGGCCCTTAAAGATCAACAGGCATTAGAAGGGGCTTTCCCTCTATCTTCATAAAACCAAACCCATCAAAAACAACAATTGACTCCCCTTCCCCTCCCTGTTATCTCCATATATTGGGGGTAGGGGAGAAGAAGATCAAGAATATAACCAGAACTGGCCCAACCCATTTTAAAGATAACTCCTGTCTCTCAGGTTAATTTAGTTTCCAAAGAGAATCATTTACAAGTCATTGTCTCCAATCCATTCATTCTCCCAAGTATCTGTTAGGTTGGTGCAAAAGTAATTGTGGTTTCGGACTGTGAATTTGAAATCATTATAACTAGACTCAAACACATTGTCATTAATAAAAATAGGAACCTTTGCAATCAACACATTTTTGCCAACGAGAAATAGGTTTGTTTATTCTTATAGCATAAAAATCCATGCTTCAGGATTTGACGAACTCTTGGAAAGCATTTTCTGCATCCTGCTGGTCGTGGAAGCGTTTTCCCTGCAAAAAGTTGTTGAGATGCTTGAAAAGGTGGTAGTGAGTTGGCAAGAGGTCATGTGACTGTGGAAGATGAGGCAAAATTCCGTAGCCCAATTCATTCAACTTTTGAGGTGTTGGTTGTGCGCTATGCAGTTGGGCGTTGTCTTGGAGAACTGCACCCTTTCTGGTGACCAATGCTGGCTGCAGGCATTGCATTTTTTAGTGCATCTCATCGATTTGCTGAGCATAGTTCTCATATGGAATGGTTTTACTGGGATTCAGAAAGCTGTAGGGGATCAGACTGGCAGCAGACCACCAAACAGTGACCATGACCTTGTTTTGGTGTAAGTTTGGCTTTAGGAAGTGCATTGGAGCTTCTTATCCATCCAGCCATTGAGCTGGTCATCACTGGTTGTTGTATAAAATCCACTGTTTGTTGCATGTCACAATCTGATCGAGAAATGGTTCGTTGTTGTTGCATACAGGAAGAGAAGACACCACTTCAAAATGACGAGTTTTTGATTTTTGGTCAGCTCATGAGGCACCCACTTATTGAGTTTTTCACTTTTACAATTTGCTTCAAATGCCAAATGAGCCGTAGAATGGTCTACGTTGAGTTCTTTGGCAACATGTAGTAGTAAGAGGATCAGCTTTGATGATTGCTCTCAATTGGTCGTTGTCAGCTTTCGATGGCAGGCCACTGCGCTCCTCATCTTCAAGACTCTCGTCTCCTTTGCAAAACTTCTTGAACCACCACTGCACACACATTCGTCAGCAGTTCCTGGGCCAAATTCGTTGGCGATATTGCAAGTGGTCTCCACTGCTTTATGACCCATTTTGAACTTGAATAAGAAAATCGCTTGAATTTGCTTTTTGTCTAACATCATTTCCATAGTCTAAAATAAATACCAAATAAACAGCAAGTAATGAGTCATTAGCAAAAAAAAAAACATAAAGCAAGAAATGCTGTGCATTAAAATGATGTATAACGTAACCACATTTATTTAAGAATGTATTCCAATATCCAACAGATTTCAACAATGCTAAAACCACAATTACTTTTGCACCAACCTTATACTCATGGTCACTAGTAACTATTTATTGCAACTCACCAGAATTACCTATATTCTTCATCCCCCCTTCCTCTCTAAAATAAAGATATATAGACTTTTCAACCCTACCAGGAAATTGGGTAATCACTGTGATTCTTCCCATACACAGGGTAAATAAATCTCTTTCTCTTATTAATCTGCTTTATTGTGAGTTAATCTTTAAGTGAACCTCCAAGGTGAAGGGGAAGTTTCCCTTCCTCCCCACAGGGTCTTGTTCTTTGCCTAGGTTGGAGTGCATTGGTGTGATTATAGCTCACTGCAGCCTCGAACTCCTGGGCTCAAGTCATCTTCCTACGTCAGCCTCTTGAGTAGCTAGGACTACAGGGACACACCACCATGACTAATTTTTTCTCATTTTGTTAGAGACAGGGTCTTCCTATGTTGCCCAGGCTGGTCTTGAACTTCTGACCTCAAGTGATCCTCCTGTCTTTTACCTTCTATTCTACAAACCTGTCTTCCCCCTGAGGTCATTCTTCCCTACAGCCCTCTCAAAAAGGAATGTCTTTCTTATTTCACTGGGCATTGGACAAGCATCTTTGATCTCCATTACCAGTTCCAGAAAGTTGTTTCTTCCTCCTCCCTCAACACCCAGCTTCTGTGATACAAATATTCTCAAATTATACCACCCGCTACTTTCCTTTGTTGCAATTTCCTACCCTTCTGATAAATCCCTCTCATTTTTGCAAAATTTCAGCACCTGAATTAACACTTGGTTTCTTCACTACTTACTACTCTTGCCATCATTCTTGATCACTCAAAATCCTCTGCTACTTTAATTTCTCAATACCTTATCCTCTCCTCCCATCACTTTGTCTTACATCCCACCTTCCTTCCTTTGTTCCCATCCCATTACCATTTCTTAGACTTGGTCTTTACCAATATTTCAAGTACCACTAAATGTTCCATTCAAGCATCCTGTTTCCTGTGCTGCAAAACTTACTCTTCCACCCCACTTTCTCTACATCTCTCACTCCAACACTCTAACAACTCTTTGAGTAGAACCATAATTCCATTAACACTTTCACCTTTTACTCTCCAACTTCCCTCAGTTTGGCACTAACCTTTTCATCCAGTTCAAGAGTCTATGGTCCATCTATTATTATTATATCACTCCTTGCCTTTGCTCCCCAGCTCTCCAAAGTCATATACACGATTGCCTCTTTGACTCTCTCATCAGAGGCCTAATATGTATCTCAAACTTCACATGTCCCAATTTGAATACTTGGTTTACCTCTCAAATCTCTGCTCCCCAAGATTCCCCCAAATTAGTAAATGGCACCACCATCTAACCAATTGCCTGAAGAATTTTAGAGAGTCCTTATATTTTTTTGTTTTTCCCTGACTCCTTCTAATGCACCAGCACACCATGTTTCTTCAAAATGCGTCCAAATCTCAACTTCGTCTGACCAATGCCACTGCAGCCATTCTGGCCCAGATAGCCATCACCTGTCACCTAGTCCACCCCAGTGGATTCATTAATGCTCCCCTTCCTTCGCTCTGCTCTCTGCTGTCTGTGGTCCATGCAACAGCCAGGGAAATGGTAAGAATATATAAGGCAAATTATGTAACACTGTTTAATCTCATTCCAAGTAAAATCCAAATCCTCTACTATAACACCCAAAATTTTACATAATCTAGCCTCCACTTCCTAAGTTCATTGTGTGACATTCCCCTAACCCACTGCACTCTATGCACACTTGCCTGTTTGCCGTCCTTCAAACACAGCAAGCATGTCTCAGTCCCAGGGTCTTTGGATCTGAATTCGCATGCAATGGCATGCTCACTCCCTCCGGTGAGTGCCTCTTTGCAAATATCACCTGCTCATAGAGGCCTCCCTTATGACCTTTTCCAAAACCCTTCTCTTTCCCCAGTCCCCTTCTAATCCTATTCTTTCCTTTGCCATGTTTCATAGCATTTACCATTAATTAACTTTGCATTATATTTTTTAAAAAACAGTTTTAGTTTTACAGAAAAATTGTGAAAATGGTATAAAGAGTCCATATTCTCTATACTCAGTTTCCCCTATTATTAACAGGTTACATCAGTTTGGTACATTTGTCACAATTAATAAAACAATATCAGTGCATTATAACTAAAGTCCATACTGTATTCAGACATCCTTAGTTTTTACTTAATGTCCTCTTTCCCGTCCAGGAAACCACATTGCATTCTGCTATCTCCTTCGGCTTCTTTTGGCCGTGGTAATTTCTCACACATTATTTGTGTTTGATGACTTTTAAAGTGTCCAGGACTACTGGCAGTGTATTTTATAAAGCATCTCTCTGTTAGAATTGGATGTTTTTTCTCACGATGAGACTGGGGTCGTGTGTTCTGGGGAGAAAGAGCGCAGAGGTGGAGTGCCATTTTCATCACCTCCTATCACAGGTGCACAACCACCCACGTGAGTTATGACTGCTGCCGCTGGCCTTGACCACCTGGTGGAGGCAGTATTTGTCAGCTTTCTCTGCTTCAAAGTTATTCTCCTCCTACCTCTTTCCACTCTGCTCTTCGAAAAGAAGTCGTGCGTTATGCGCTGCCCACTCTTAAGAGGTGGGAAGATATGCTCTACCTCCTTGAGGGCAGAGCAGGTATTAATATTAAACTTTTATTTGTTAATAGGTTTATTTTCTCCTTCCCTCACACAATATAAGCTCAGTTCGGGAAGCTGATTCTCATTGCCTAAAACAGTTCTTAGGACAGTTCCTCATATGCACAGGCTCTCACGAAATATGAATGAATGGAATGAATGAATCTGCCACCATATACACCCAATCATATGTCCGAGTCTCTACACAGGCACCTTCATCCTCCTAAACTCCTCTTTTTCTCTTTCGCCATATTTTTAGTAACTGCTCACTCAGTCTTAAAACTCAGTTCTTTATATCCAAGTTTAAAGACACAGCCACATATACACTACATTCTACTTGGTATATAATGGTATTATTGCGCATATTGCTCAACATTGCAATTGATTCTTCATGTCTCTGCTCACGGCCATCCCTGATGAGCTCCTCAGGGCTTTTTTACCTTCCTATAACCCTAATGCCTAGCACCAAGCCAGGGATATTTTATGCTATTTCTCAGCGTTTGCCTGTTGAGGGAGATCAAGCTAGATAAACAGCTTGAGCCTCAGTTTCAAAGTTGAGTTTTTCTAGCTTATTCTAAGCACCTGGCCTGAGTCACCTGCTCACAATAAATACAGACCCTTCCTTTGGATTGTAGCCCCCTGATGTCGAATAGATCTTTGTCACCCTGGAGTCTACATCAGAGTTTCGCTGTACCATAATCAGTAGGACCCTGGACCTTTTCACATCAGGAGCCCCAGAAGGATGAAGTTATAGACTTAGGCCTGGGCAGAATGACAGAGAAGCAAGTCAAACAAGCTCTCCAGCATTTTAGTCCTAGCTGGGGCAGGTAACAGGAAAGAATCTGGAGGAAAATGAGGAACATTTTCCTTCCATCCCAGCTACTTTATTTAGGCAGGCTGACTTTCTCTGAGCTCAGTTTATGTGACTTTATTGGACATGGGTCTCAGCTTTCCTGTGCTGGTTTGTGACACTAGATGCTGGAGGAGGATTAGTGGCAAAAGAAACTTCCAAAAAAGAAGGGCTGCTAATCAGAAATCAAGCATGACATTTTTTCATTTCTATCTACAGCAAGGATGCCAGAGATTTGGTAACATTCCCAGTGTCCCCCCCAAAAAACCATGAGTGTCAACTATTTTCATGGCTTTCAACATACAATTTATTGTATTTCCATTTTAACAATTTTTATGATTCAGTTAACCTGAGTTCACAAATGGTAAAACTGAGGCGCTGAGAGGTGCAGGGCCTTGGTCAATCTTACAAACATGGTAAACGCTGAAAATGGAATTTGATTTTAAATTTGTTTATAATTCCTCTAAATCAAATACATTTGTCCTATATTTGTTGTAGTTTTGTTTTAGAATCCTCTAATTGTACAACTAAGCAGAGAAGTATTTAGAATCCAGGTATCCCGATTTCAGTAAATTTTTTTCTCTTTATTAAACACCATGACACCACATATAAGTAATCAATTCAAAGTGAGATTTAGATAATTGTGCATGGTCAGGTTATGGCAATTGACCCTCAGCCCTCGGAAGGTTTGCTGAAAAATCACTGACATGAGGCAGATTGATTAATAGGAGAAAAGGCATACAGATTTATTTAACATGTATACGTCAGAGCCTTCTGAATGAAGACCAAAAGACACAGGGGAAATTGTCCATTTTTATGCTTAAGTTCAACAAAGTATGAACAGCTATGTAGAAATGTGACTGGACAAAAAGGGTATGATTTAATGCTAACAGATTGAGTGGGGAACCCAGCAAGGCCTGTCTGTCTAGATTCTTCCTGGCCTTTCTGAGCCCCATTCCTTCCTTCTGGGTGTGGGGCAGGGCCCTCTCTGGAATGGGGGTGACTGTGACCTACAGTCAAAGGAGATAGGTCAGATAATTTCTTCATGACCAGTTTTTACATAGAATATTTTTAGGTTTTATGTCTGGCTTTGGGAAAGAGGATTCTGATTTCTGTGAGCCTCACAATAATTTAAATTCTTCCATCAGCCCTCAGTATAAGCATCACACTCTAGATACTTGTATGTTAATGATAAAAGTCTATGGGTTTAGCAAAAGCCTGACTCCCCAGGGACTCCTTTGTGTTGCTAATGTCTTGCTGAATCAGGGAAAGACAGCACAGGCCTTCTAAAGGCAGGTTTCCAAAGACACGGTGCTCAACAGAGAGCACAAAGGGTTAAACAGCAGGTTTGTTTGACTTTTAAATTCGAAAGAGTTGTCAGTCTTAACAAGAGCTTCTGAAATGTTTGGTAAAATGGTAATGTATTACTGATTATTTTAATTCAAAAGAAAGCCGTAGCCTATAATTAAATGTTCTCAGCTTGATTTTGGCTTGCTCCTTAAAAATAAACAAGAAAAGAAATAAATAGCTAGGAGGTTGGAGACCTTCCCAAAGACTGCAGGGACAGGACTTATGGAACTGTTGCCGACATGCCCATTTGGGGAGCTCCGAAATGTGTGTGCTCTTCTCTCCCCATTCACACAGACATTGGCAGGTTGAATTTATATTTGAAAAATGTCCTAATGTCACAGAATAAAAGACACTGATATTTTGGAAACATAATGCCTGTGGAAAATGTATTATGTAAATAACCATTTAGCAGAAAGCAAAAATATTACTGTAATTCATTTCTAATCAAAATAAAATTTCAAAATGACATCTACTAATCACTGAATCTCCTTTTGGCTCTTCTGTTTAATGAAGCAGTTTGGTGCAGTGGAAAAACATGATTCAGGATGAAGACACTGGAATTGTGATATAAAGTAAATGCTGATTCAGGTACTTTGCAAGGTTGGGGCACTTGCAGGTAAGTAAGAGATTAATTCATTCATTCCTTCATTCAAGAATATTTTATTCAGTCTCTCCTCAATGTCAGCCCCTCCCCTGGCCCTAAAGATAGTGAGCAAGACAGTTCCATTCCTGCCCTCAAGGGTCTCACATTCTAGAAGAAGGAAGAGGAAGAAAACAAATAATTAAAGCATCTATTTTTAAAGTGTCAATTACCCTGAAGACCATACCACAGGATGATGTGATAGAAAGTGATTTATGGGGCATGTTACATAAATGACTATAATAAAAAGGAAGAGAGGATTGATGCTAGGTTATTTCTAGGTGGGGAAATCTGAGGAAATTTTATGGAAAAAGCAACATTTTTGCTGTTCTTTCAATAATGGGCTTTTCATTTAGAAACAGAACAGCATCATCTCAGGTAGAAGAAATGGCAAAGCAGCACTGGCTACATGGAGGGAGGTGTTACCTTCTGGAGGTCATAGCCATCCATTTCTCACATTGTAGATCTGTAAAATGGACAGTCTAGCGTATACTCTCTGAACTGGTTTCCCTGCTTTCCACTGCCTGAAAGATCTTTCTACAACTCTGCCTCTCAAGTTATTTTGACCACAACCTTCAGTAAGAAGAACTTACTTGTGGTCTAATACACACATTTCACAGAATAATAATTACTGTTACCATTTGCAATGCATTTTAATATTGTCTTTTTCATTCTTTTTCATGTTAGGTAGATAGTGAGGGATTCTGGGTCTCCTAGGGATGAAAGTGGGTGTTGTGGCCCCTATCTTGGTCCTGCTCCACCCTAATCTCCTGAGACTGCCATACCTGAGGAGGAGGGACTACCGTACGAATCTGCCAATCACCTTTCCCTCGGGCCAAGCTGCATAGGTACCATAGAGTCTGGAAACTGACCTAGAACGATCTGCATGCATAATGCAACTCCCACTGTCCAATCAAAGCGGTTCCATGGTGACCTCTGCACTATGAGGGAGGTCCCAATCCAGGCACCATAAAACAAGACACAGACCGTAACCAGTCCCTTTTTGCTCCCTTTCTTTTTCTCTCCCTTTGCTGTGACGATGGGTCCAGTCGTCATCTGTGGCATATGTATCAAGCTCTGTAAATCTATATCTTGCTCTTGCCCTATAATCCTATCTTTCTGTCCTCGATAAACCTCATTTTCATGCCTTCGTTACTATGGTGTGTCTGGTCATTCTTCGGCCATGAGTGCACTAAGAACTGACATTTTCTCACTGAAACCTCACATTTCTACTGAATTGTTCGTTATTAAGAAAATGTACTGATCTTAACATCTAGTTTAGTCTTACAACCCTAATGGATTTGAAGCCCCTGTGTGAACTCCCAGATCTGAAACAGAAATGTCCATGGGATTTCCCTACTTAACCTTCAGTGGCTCCCTGTTATCTTCAGAGCAAAGTCCAAGCTTCTTAGCTGGGCTTATAAGGCTAGCTGATGTGGCCCTTGTCTTCCACCTCCAGATCAACCTCTCACTATTTTCAGCCTCCTTACCTCTATTCCTGCACTCTTGCATTGCCTGTGGTCTCCCAATCTCACCCCCTGGTGTCTCCTCTTCTTTATGTAACCCCGATTCACCATCACTACACCTCAGAGATGTCTCTTTCTGGGCCTCCTGGCTTATTCATTTCCATATTTCAAGCCTGAGATCAGATGGAATTTCTCCAAAAAAAATAAATATAAAAAAAGCACCTTCGTCCATATCTGCTAGCCTGGCCTTGGTTTTCAGCTCTTGTCCTGAACATATTTCTTTAACGGTTGCCTTTGTTCTATCACGCTATAAATTAATTTCTTTTTCAGTAAATCTCTGTAGCCAAGGCAGGGTCTCAGTTTTTTGTT
>VBSM01003199.1:8610738-8641998 GCA_008086735.1 Cheirogaleus medius | reverse complement strand
TTTTTAATCTCTGTATCCTTAATTCTTGGAGCCCAATGGACATTCAATAAATGTTTATTAAACAAATAAATGCTTCAGTTAATGAGCAAACATAATAAACTCCTCCCAAAGTACCCATTAACTCTACATCCAATTTTTCCTAGGTAATTATGGATCATCTAGAGATTTTGTTTTCGTTAGTGTTTTCTCTGCTTCTTGAAAGCTGAGGTTGTCAGCTACATGTGTAAACAATTAGTCAATCAGTGTGTCTTAGCTGAGCACATGCTTTGGTTCTATGATTGGGAGATAAGGCTCTGGAAGCCCTTATCTTTTAACAGAGACTGGAGAATCCACATTGCTTTCTATGGTGTTAAATAGTAAAGTAAGGTTAACTTAAATTAAGATTGTTTGTTTTAATTAAAAACTGTCCTTGTTTTAAAATATCTTAGAAAGTTTAGTGTTAATAACAATTGCCAGGAGAGCATAGTTTTCAAGGTCTTTTTACAGTTAAGTCAGGCTTATTCCTGCGCATTCAATAAGTGATTAGAGGCATCCTATAGGCTTTTCAAATGGGCAGTTCTGAGACAAGGAAGGTTGTTTATCAGTAGGGCATAGGGGTTTATCAGGTTTTTAGTATTCTGCAAATATGCATGCTGAATTTTCCTAAACATGCATAAAAGTCAGACAGTGTTTATATAAAAATGCAAGTGACTGCTTTCTCAAGAAACAAGACTATACAAAATAGCACATTTATTTTCAAGTGTGCACATTCATACTGGTATGCTAATTCATAGATAAAATTGTTGCTTTCTTTTATTATAAATCAAATGGGAATGCTGTTAGTGACTGTATTGAGAGGTATAAAATGGTGGTGAGATGCCTTCTAAATTCTTCACTTACAAACTGCGAAAGCAGAGGAATTTCACTTTTTGCGCTTTGAGACTGGCTTATCTGGGAGCATTAAAAAAATAAATCCATATATTGTAATAGATATCACTCTTCTCTCTCTAGAGGGAAAAAGAGAAAGAAAAATCTGGGAATGAGAATGATTCTAAGCTGAGCTCCATTTTTTGCTGATCAAAGCTAACAGGTACAACGGTAACATCTTTCCATCACTCACCTGTCAGCAGCAGCTCAGCTTCAGTGAGATAATGCCCTTTGACGCTGCAGTGATTGTCCTCCTGCCAGCAAACCACTAAGTACACCCTCAGCAACCATGAAAGGGGAAGGAGGGGAGTGAGCATGAATGGAAAAGAAAATGTTGGAAAAAGCGATATTGTTCCTTACACCATCTCTCCTCTTTCCTAGTTCTTTCTTTAAACACACACACACACGTTGCAATATGTGCTACTTCACTGGTCTGGGTTGTCTTCCCCCCAAAAAGAACCATTTGTGAATCTTCTTAGATTATTAGAAAGTTATAGTAGCAGTAGGATAGTTAAAATCTGATTAGCTTTAAATTTATAGATCTATACCAAATGTATTTCTGCATACCAAATATAGGGAAATGCCAGGGAATTTGCCTCTTTTCCCATGAAAAGAAAGCTACTTCAACTTCAGCAAGACCACACTTAGTTTGCCTCGATCCAACCCAGGTGAACTCTGAAGGACCACGGCAGTTTCCGAGCTCCTGAGGGAATAGGCTGTGGTCATCACTGTGACTGCAACAAAGCCCAGCTTCTCCCTCAGCTCCAGCCTGGTTCCTGCACTGCGCTTGTGCTGAGATGAATGCTGACAGCTTCCCCAATAAACTTCTTGGATGCTAATCTCCGTTTCAGAATCTGCCTCCCAAGAAACCCAAACTGCAACACTCCTGTGATATTCATTTTTCTATTGCCCTGTAACAACAAGTCACCACACGTTTAGCAGCTTGAAACAAAACAAATTTATCATCTCACAGTTGGAGAAGAGTCAAGAGTCCTGCAGGTTTTTGCTTGGTCCTCCACTCAAGGTCTCCAAGGCTGACATCAAGGTATCTGCTGCTGTACCCTCATCTGGAGACTTTACAAGGGAGAAGATCTATTTACAAACTCTCCAGGTTGGCGCCAGAATTCATTGCCTTGTGGTTGTAGGACTGAGGTCCCACTGTCTTGCCAACTCTCAGGCAGGGACTGTTCTCAGCTTCTAGACGGCATGCTGAGGCCCTGGCCCTGTTGCCCCTTCTATAGGTGCTCTTACACTCTCAACTTTCAAATCTCAGTCTCCAGACTCCAAGAAGGGCTCCATTTTAGGGACTCATCTGATGAAATTAAGCCAACTCAGGTTATCTCCTTCTTAATCAATTCAAAGCCAAGGTATCAGTAACCTAATCTTGAGAGTAATAACCCATCATACTCCCAGAACTCACCCACATTCAAGGGAGGCAGTTACATACCAGGGGGTGGGGATTTTGGTAGCCATCTGAGAATCCTTCTCACCACATATGTTTTAAGAGGAAACAGATGCCTAATTTAGAGCGTGATCTGTGCTCTGTTTGAGCAAAATGACTAATATAGAAGTAGCACAGAGATTAACTGAGAATTGAACATGGCCCTCTATAAGGAAACACGGTATTTAATTAAGAAAGTTAAGGCAGAAAAGAATACTCTTAGCAAAGGAAATGGCATGAACCAAAGTTCAGAGATGGATGATAGCCCAATATGCCCAGAGAACTATAAATAATTTAGAATTTATTGAGCATCCATGTCCATGGCCTGGAGGTATGTACCATGAGATATACAAGAAAAGAGAAGACCTCAAGAGGCTTCACATGTAAATGCCAGATAATTTCTGAATAAAATGACCAAGCCTATAATCAATAAATATCACCCAGTAAGAATTCATAGAAGGGAATTAATTATTTGGGGATCCCAGAGGTCAGAGTAAACTTTATTCTTTGAACCTCAAAAATAGGCACAATTCGTACAATGGCATAGGAAAGAGTGCTGCATTTCAAGCCGAGAGAATAGCATGAGCACTTTCAGGAGAGAAAAGGATGAAAGGCAATGTTTAGGAGAGGGTGGAAGAACAAATAAGATACCAGTCTAATTATAGCTGAGGATTCACACTGAGAAGGAAAGGATAATGTAATTGAATGAAGGTTGGACCATATCCTAGAAGAATTTAAATGTCAGGCAGAGGAGCTAATATTTGATGGGTGGGTATATAGGGAGCTACTTTAAATTCTCAAAAAAGGAAGTTTGGGATTAAAAACTACATTTGCTCAATTAGTCTGATAAGCAAGGTCATCCAGCAACTCCAGCAGGCTTTGTGGTTATCTAATTTCATGTGCTCTTAAAATTTCTAAAATTTTTACACTACTTTGGTATGCAGGAAGCTCCTTTCCTGGCTATATATCACTGCCATATTACTTGTGATTTATTGCTATTATTGTATTCCTTCTGTCATTTTGATGTGATTTTTGGATGAAGGAGAGGTAAACACATATGTTTAGTCAGACTTCTTGAACCATAAATTCTGTATTTTCTGCATAGTTAAGGTTATTCTTCTCTGTATGTATTACTTTAACACTTCACATTTTAACACAGCATTTCCTATTATTTTTAAAAATGTCTTTAAGTATGGTTTTGATAGTTACATGCTGTTGCATAACACAGTTATAATACAATTTACTTAGCTTCTCATGGAATATTTAAGTTGTTTCCTTTATCTAGCTATATGTATATATTAACTTACTCATTTGCTTCTATATATAAAACTGTAACTTGATAAGCATTGCAGAAGGAAAAATGATCACAAAATCTCCTCCTAATATAAAATTAATTTTAGGAAAACATCACTGGTAAAAATAAAATATGAAAATATTATTTTTATGAACAAAATAAGAGATACAAGTTGGGAGTGTGGCTTAGTACAGATCTCGGTATCACCTCCACTTCTGAAAAATATACAATGGAAAGAAGAGACATCTGGCAAAGCCTGAGAAATCCAACCATAATCTCCAATTTGGAAACTAAACTGAAAACATAAGACAAAATTTGAATTTTTTCTTAATACTATGGACAAATTTGAATTTTTTTTCTACTACTACGAAACCTTCCTAATTGGCCCAGCATCTTTTCAGAAGTAGGGAAGATGACAGTTGGATATTTTTTCTAATTTTCCAGGGTCACTAACAGACTGGGAAAAGAAAGCAAAGCCCCGGGTTATACCTTTACTACCCACACGCACGCACACACATACATATGCACATACACATGCACAAACATCCCTGTGTACAATAAACTGTAACAGAGTAGTCACCCCTCCTCCCATAGATACAGAAAGGAAATATTGACATTGGGGAATATGTAACAAAGGGAATGGCCTGAAAAAAGGGGAGGAATATTTTCTGTCTCTTTAAAACTTCCCCCACTCTTTTTGGGAACTGCTGCCTGGCCTGCATCCCTGGAGCAGGAAGAATGTCTTTTTTTATTTGTGTTACAGGATAGAGCTCATCCATCCCAGGCTAGCACCAGCCCCCCAGGTGGGCCCAGGTGGATGGATGGAGGTCACAGGTTTTGTCGTTAGCAGAGGTAGGAAGATTAGAATCATTAACACAGTAGTCTAGAACTGAGGGCCCTCCCTTTAAAAGCTCTGTATTTCTGCTTATGTTCAGGAAATTTGGATTTTGGAGACAAGAGTCTACCATTTTCCTCTTTTGCCTGCAAAGTGGTAAACTTCTCTTTCCTTCTCTTCAAACCACTTGTTCTCGTTCTTCTAATGTGGCTTCAAGGACAAGTGCTGAGCTTTCAATAACAAAATCTTGGTGCAGGACATTTAGCAAAACTTAGAAGATCAGAGCCCCAATTCTCCAACCAATGTTGGATAGAGCTGCAGGTGCATTCTACCTGCCCTCCCTGGACTCCAGCCACCTAGTATGTGTACAATAAAAAGCACATACAATAAAATATGGATCACTGCTCAGAAGGAAAGATAAATGCCTTGCATTATCAGAGCTCCCAGAAGGTGAAACTACACATAGGAAGCATTAATGAAATAAAAAAACAACTATGCAAACTTAATACAGAAAAAAAAAAGATTCAAATAGAGAAGAAAAGGAACATTGGGTACAAAAATAAATGATAAATCCAATCTAGACAAAAACATAATACAATGAACTAAGAAAAATTCCCAATTAGGGCTTCAAGCTATAAATAAATTTTGTAAAAATAATTAAAGAAAATGAGTTCTAAAATATTAAATAATGAATAATAATGTCTACTACAGCCTTGTACAGTGCTATTCCAATTTCCTCATTACCCACAATAAGTTGTTCATAAGCTAACAAACAACAAAGTAATTGTGTATAAACACAGTACATAATGTAAGTAAAAGAGAAAAATAATTTTCTCGAAATACCTCAAAAAAATTAAAATTCCAAACATATACACTATTGATTAAAATGTATTCTACAATTATTACCAAATAGAAAGCTTTCTTAACTTAAAACATGTGCTTACTGGTAAATAGTGACTTTGAGCCTTCCTTGAGTAAAATAATATTTTCTTTTTCTTTCTAAAAAGTCTTTTCTGTGACTGTCCTACAGCAAAGAAACAATAGAAATTTTGAAGCCTCTATCTTCCATGAAAATGAAACTGCTTGTGGTTACAAATGGTGATTTTTTTTTCAGATTGTTCACTAATGTATCATGATTCTTGCAGCCAATTTTGTCCGTGGCTCCCTTTACAGCTTTATCATATAACTTAAGACCAACATTATCAAAAACAGGTTAATACCCCATATTATCCTTGATACAACTGAGATACGTAAATGTTAAGCAACTTGCTCAAGATTAAATAGCAAATAAGGATGAACCTAAGACCCAAAATCAGGCCTGCCTGACTCCAAAGTCCATGTTCCTTTCAATCAATGAAATCAATTTCACTGACCTTTCTCTCCTAGTGTTCTGAGGACACACAGATAGGTTTGGAGGTAGCATTCCTGGCAGTGGTGACTGCTCCCCAGCAGCTCACAGCTGCTCCAAGGGAGTTCTGTGTAACAGTCAGCCCAACAAATAGGAAAACTGAGCTTGTCCCCAAATCATGTAAAGTGAGATAGAAACACCAAAAGGGCTCCCATGTTTACTCCTGGAATTCCCCTTCTAATGCTTCTGGATTTGTTCTCCTTTCTTACAAGGAGAGGTCCTGATAAATAAAGTAACAGCTCTGCCATTTGCCGAGATCCCCTCTGCTCTAGCTTCACATTTATTGACATAGATGCTGGAGCCAGACTGCCAGGATTCAGTCCACTAGACACAGCCTTAAAGGAGGCCTTGGATTAGATAACAACACAGTAGGGTTTTAAAATACTAGATTTGAAAATACACCAACCTGTTTTCCCTTAAATGTATTTATTAGGGGGGCATAGTATCTAAAATACATTTTGATTGCCTTAAAATTCTGGGGTCTTGGTTCAGTGGTTTTGAAAGACTAGACTGTGTACCATACCAGAAAAAAATAATGGGCTTTGGACTATTCCTACCTTATGATAGGACTGGATTTATACAGCCATAAATGTTAGTTTTCCCTTTCTTTGCTCACTAATTTTTTGACAGAATTCCCATAAGAGCTCTAGAGCTTCTAACCAATAGACCAAAAGAGCCTGGTCCTTTGCATTACTTATCCTATATTTCAGAATTATTGACTGATTTTTTTCTATTTTTTTATTTCAAAATATTAAGTGGGTACAAAAGTTTTTGTTACATGGATACACTCTCTAAAACTGAAGTCAGGGCTTTCAGTGTGCCCATCACTAGGACAGTGTTCACTGTACCCACTAGGTAAGTTTTTATCCCTCTCCCCTCCCAACCTCCCCCATTACTTTCCAATGTCCTTTAAGTCTTTTTGTGCCCATATGTACCCATCATTTGGTTTCCACTTATTAGTGAGAACACTTGTTTGTTTTTCCATTCCTGACATACTTCACTTAGGATAATGATCTCCAATTCTATGTAAGTTGCTGTGAATGACACTATTTCATTCCTTTTTATGGCTGAGTAGTACTCCATGATGTGTGGATGTGTGAGTGTTTGTGTGTGTACACACACATTTTCTTTATCCACTCATGTGTTAATAGGCACTTAGGTTGATTCCATATCTTTGCAATTGTGAATTATGCTGCAATAAACATTTGAGTGCCAGTGTCTTTTTGATAAAACGACTTCTTTTCCTTTGGGTAGATACCCAGTAGTGGGATTGCTGGATTGAATGGTGGATCTACATTTATTTCTTTGAGGAATTCCCATACTGTTTTCCCTAGAGGTGGTACTAATTTGCAGTCCCACCAACAATGTATAAGCATTCCTTTCTCTCTGCATCCATGCCAGCATCTGTTGTTTTTAGACTTTTTAATAATGGTCATTCTGACAGGAGTAACATGATATCTAATTGTGGTTTTAATTTGCATTTCCCTGATTAATTTTTTTCTATTTAATTTTGCCTGTCACCAAAGCATACTTACTTTGGATCAAGTTACAAAGAGCAAAGTTATCCTAATATATTGAGTTCTAGGGGATATAGGGGATATTCTAAGCTGTCTGTATACTTGCCACAAATTCTGAAATGTCTAACACGCCTAACAATCTAGCAGTGGAGCAAGCCATGAGAGATCTATTTGTAGGAGAAAATGAGACTCCTCCTGCAAAAGAACTCAACCAGTGGGAAGTGAGAGTTTGGATATACAGACCTAACCATGGGTATGAGTCAGTGGGGATATTTAACATATAACATGTTGTCTGTTACCAGACTGTTCTTCATCCTGGCTTCTACAGACCTCTGCCTGAGGACTATAGAGGCGGGTACATGACAAAGCTATGTGGAAACCGAAAAGGTCTTTTGTCATAAAACTTTGTAAAGCTCTGAGAACACCTGATAGCATTACCCATAAAACAAGATGGTACCCCAAGTGGAGACGACAACTTATTCCCCAAGTAGAGCTTTTTGCAGCACCTGTGTGTGAAAAACAGGACTAGAAACCCGCATCATTGAATGTTGGCAGAGAACATCAATCATTCGAGTGTCAAAGCATGATTTGGGAGAAGGGTGCTGTGGAAGACATCAGACTGACAGCCAGAACAAGAGAGGAAAAAATATGCGGGAGGCAACACTTAGAAACACGTGTGATGTCCCTTGGAGATTTCTGAAACCTAAGGTACTTGAGATGCTGCAATATCAATGAAGATAGAGACGGTTCCTGCTCTTTAACCCTGTTTATCCCCTGGTGGAGGCAGCCTGGGAAATATGCATTTTAATAAGCTTACAACTCTCCATTTTCTATGTCTGTGACCTTACCTTTTGAAACTAGATTCCTTAATAAAATATTGTAGGATGTTATTTCCCCTGTGGCAGGGCTTTAGGTGGCTTCAACATGTAGATGCTTGGCCTTCGGAGGAGGTCATCAATTAATTCTTTCTTCATGAAAAATGCTTTGAAAATTTGTTTTTAAACTGCTTCTATGTTAGGAAGTATAAAATGTGACCAAACTACAATCATTGCATTAGACAACTGTGAAGGTCCACAACTTCTCAACACAGCCATACCCCTGGGGAAAATCGCCCATGGCTGCCATGGCCTCCCTTGGAGTGGGAAGTACAAAACAGCAATCTGTTCTTACGTCTAAGCTAGAGAGACATAGAGGGAAAATGGACCAGGATTATTGCAAAACATAAATAAATATTCATCCATCCATTCTGGCTTCTTTCTTTCTCTCTCTCTTTCTCCTTCTCTCTCTCATGCATAGTGCTTCTCTGAACTAGCCCAACTCAAATTCACCTGGCTTTCAGTGGAGCCCAAATGACCCTTCATTTGTTCCAACTGTGGCCCTGATCACATTTCATCATCTATTAGTTTGTGTTCAAAATTGTTCTCCTTCCTTTGACCATAAGCTCGTCAGCACTCCATTTGACTGTAAGTGCCTATGCCTTACTTATCCCCCAAAGTCTCTTGCTCAAACTGATAGTGATTTATCATTAATCAAATTAGTGAATGGGCTTCAGCCTTAATAAAATGTAGACTTGAGCAAACTCCTAATTATAGACCTAATTATAGACAGAAAGACTTGCAGGACTCAAGGATGAGCTGGCTGCTCCTCAATTCTAACACGTATAAGACTTTGTGTTCACAACTTTTTAATTATTGCCATGAGTCCTTTTGTTTTCCATTTAGCATTCAACAACGGGCCTTGCAATCTGGAATGCCCCTGCGAGCTTCTCTCAAATTGTACTCAGCTTTCAGTGTTCCCTACCACAGAGAACCTAAAGCTGTTCCTATTAACACGTCAACCACATCAAACAAAGAGCTTCCTAAGTAGACACTTAGGGGAAATTTCCAGTGAAGGGAAAATTGCCATAATGCTGGCAAGTGGGTGAGCTGCCACAGTGGAGGAGAGGGAATTATGGGCAAGAGGATATGCCTGACTAAATGCAAAATCCATTAAGGCACATTGCAATTAAAGACCGTTTCTTAAAGAGCCCTCTTCAAAACTGAGCTTCTGGGGCGATGGAGCCAAGCACTCCATCTGCTCTCAGATGGCTCTGAGGGCCACTGCTAGGTGAGAATGGAAAGGGAGGGGAAGCCACCTCACCCTGAAGGCGAGTGAGGTCCTGGGCCTGGCTTCCGCTTACTCTCTTGTCCTTTAGGCCCCTTTGTCCCGCTCTGTCTGCTTCAGCCCATGCAATCAGTTCAATATTCAACTCTGCCACGTGTTGTGGAAGAATGTATTATCCTTTATCCTGTTCAAACTCTAAACCATCTTGCTTATGTGTTTGTTGGTCTCCATTCCCCTGTAGTTTCTGAGTCCAGACCTGTGCTCTTAAAGGGAAATTGGTGGAGTAGGGGAAAGTAGTGTTTGCTGAGCACCTACTATGTGACCAGTACTAAGCTAAATGCCTTACATGCAATTATACTGGATTCCAGCGAGAACTTTATCTCCCTTCTCCAGAGAAAGTAAAGCTACTGATTTTAAGCCTTGTATTTTCTACCACTTGTAACCCAATATGTCTCCTAGTGGTCTTTCCAATAAACTTGTTTTCTCTACAGGACCTTCCTCATCCTCTCCCCTATTATTTAGCACCCTGCAGTAACCCCCGCACCTCCACCTCCTTGGCTTTCGGCAGTGTTTTGCTTCTCCACTGTCCTGTGTCTTCAACCTCCACGTGAGAGCCTCTTCTGTATTCTCGCTCAAGCTTTCCTCTCTCTTTCTGGCTCCTCTGTGTCTGTGTTTATAATCATCCACCCTTCCTCTTCACTCCTGGCTTAATGCCTAGTAAACACTAATACTTACTCAACCTGGTTGAGTCCCAGTTCCTACATAAAATATTTTCATGGAATATGTTATTTTATCTTTACTTATAACTCACTGCTACAGGTATTACTTTCAAACTAAATTACAGATGAGAAAACTGAGGAACTAAGGGGTTTCCCAAGGTTCTGTAAGAGACAGAACCAAGATTTGACTGTATCCGCTCTCAAGAGCATCATTTTTCTAGACTACATTACCTAAAATATGCTAGTACATACTTGCATATTCAGTCATCCTTATCTTGTCAACAGAAATCAACATCTAATGGAGGCAAACCTATAATATTGTATACTAGTGTACAGCCATGTCTAAGGAAGGGGCGTTTTGTCACAGAGCAATTTTGGGGTACTTAGATTCACTGTTCTAGGGACAACAAAATCCCCTGGATTGTAAATTAGAGGCATCATGTGTTAATGTTTCTTTTTGTGGTAGCTCCTTCCCCCACTTCAAACTTGCCCCAATAAGAGTTACCATTTAACTCTAACATTTTGCACAGAATAAAAGGTGCATATAAAAGGAGACAAATAAATATTAAGGGCCCAGTCCTCGCTTTCTAGAGAAGGTGTTACATTGGGGTGGTCATTCATCATTTATCTCTATCAGGTCCACGAGTCACAGGTTTAAAAATGTCTTAGAAGGGCAAATTAAGCAGATTGTGTTTGGCGTTTTGTTATTAACATTAAAGCTAATTTTATATTTGGAGTTTGGTATTCTTTTTCTTGGAAAGCATGCCCCAAACTTTTAAGCTTCTGGACCCACAATCCTACATCTGCCTTTGCTGCTTTCTGTACACTTACTCTGGGGTATGGCTGCCAGACTTAGCACATAAAGATATAGAGCACCCAGTTAAATTTGGATTTCAGATAAGCACGACTATGCCCCATGAAATATGAGGGACATATTTACAATAAAAATTATTAGGTGTTTATCTGAAACTCAAATATAACTGGGAGCCCTGCATTTTATCTGGCAACCCTAAGAAGACAGACAGGATCTTTTCCTTATCCCATAATTACTAAGTCTCTTACTATAAGAATATAGAAAGAGCTTAATGAACACATAACACACCATGTGCCATGTATGAGCATCAGGCTTATATAGGCCTTTACAATTTTACCTGGTAAGTGCAGATTTCTCTGCTCACTAGTAAGAGTGTCCAGGGGTTGGTTAGGGGGGGTTGTTACTGAGCGCCCTTCATATCTTCCTACCTACGTGTGCTGCTCCTCCGACAGGTGTCCTGGCTCAGGTATTCACTGTATGGGTCCCCAACTCCCCCACCCTCCCCCAATCCTGCTGAGGGGGATAGCACCTGTCATCTCCATGAACACGGTGAAAACCTCCCTCAGGTGTTCTGGGAGGCTTCCAATATGGCCCAAACACAAACGTTGGGTCAGACTCCCAAGGTTTGAAAGCAACAAGCAACTATGACAGTCCACACATTCTCCAAGCCAGCCCTCCACGCCAGCGAAGCATCTCTCTTGGGCATCTCTTTCCTGTGGAGGCACATGGATGTCCAGCCTTGCAGAGGCTTCATGGTGGTTTTTTCCTCTTTCATAGCTGTCAGATGTGCTGCCACTGCCCCTCAGTGCTATAAAAGGGAAATGGGGTCTTATAAATGTCTAGGGGCTTGGGGAGGGAAAACACCACCTCAGATCTTGGAGTTGCCTTCGTGTTCCTATCTGAGGCATAACATCACCATTCTCCACTTTCTTTGCAATGGCCATCAATTAGATGTTCAATGAACAACAATATATTGAACAACTGCTAGGTCCTATTACATTAGGTGCTGGGAATATTAGAAATAATTAGATTTAGTCCTTGCCACCCAGAAGGCAACAGAGACATGTAATCGAGTAAAAGAAGATACAGTATAGTAAGTGCAATTAAACAAATAAAGGCAGATGTAGCATTTGTAGGTCCAGATGCTTAACAATTTGAAGTGTGCTCTCTAAGAAAAAGAACACAAAACTCCAAACACAAGATTAGCTTGAATGTTAATGATAAAATTCCAAACACAATACAGATGAAAAAATGAACAAATATCATTAACATAATAAAATCCAGAAAAAGAACGTGCTGTTTTGATTAATTAACTGACATATCTCTATAATATCTTTTCTCTACATTTTATGCTGCAAATACTTTGATTGCCTTTTGTATGACATCAATTTTGTAGCATCATTATCTATAAAGGGAACAGAAAGATAATTCAATATTGCTTCTAGCAACTTGATCCAAGTTATTTTTTTCCTTATTTTTTGATGGTTTATAAAAGTTTCTTTTAGCTGTACAAGTTGTTATTGGTAATACCATGCAAATTTTGGGGATTGCTTTCAAGTTTGGGGAAAAATATATCAAGCTTATTTGTTACATGAATTCTGAGATTTGGAAGGATTTCCCTAGACTGTCTTCCAGCTCCTCACATAGCAAACCTTTTTTTCCCCTTGGCTACTTATACCCTTCTTTTCTGGCACTCACTGACACCTTGATTTTGTGACATACTTTGACCTCTGTGCCTTCCTGTCATGATGCTGGTTGAATTGGCCTGGTGAGTGGTTGGACCACTCCTAGAAGCTGTTCCTACACTATCTACTTTAGCAACAGCTGAACCACTATGAATATACTAAACTAAATGTGTTTCTGACCCAGCCCTACCCTTTGTTGGATCCTAACACTCTCCATGCCCCTCCTGCACCACTCAACAAGTGAGCAAGAATGTCAGGAGAAGATGGAATGGAAAGAGGTGCAGACTGTGATTAAAACGCCTGATTCATATTCATTTTTAAAAAGTATTCCTGACTGCAGCAATCATTTCACTATGTATATGCTTATCAAAACATCAGGTTGTATACCTTAAATATAATCAATTTTAAAAAGTTTTACAAAATAAATTAAATAAATACCATTAAATATGTAAGCAATGTTCATTGTGTGCGGTGCAGGGCTCCCGACTGGGTGCAGCCGCCTCTCCTCTGCTCACAGCGGCCGGGCGGAGGGCACGGGCCACCGTCCGGGTCCCGCAGGCGGCGCCCTCCACCGCCCGGTGCAGCCCGCGCGGCCTCCCGCCGCGGGAGGAGCTGGGGAGCCGGCCACGGAGGGCAGAGCTCACACCCGGCTCTGAGCCTCCTGCTCCTCTCGGCTTCTTCCTCTGCTTCCCAGCCAGTGTTCTGCAGGCTGTAATTTCCCCTGCGATCCCCTGGGAGGTTTTCAAAGCACACACTCCCGGCTTGTGTGTCCAACAGAAAGGAAAACACATGGTCCCCCGGCTCGCTTCTGCTGTCCTGCCATGTTTCTTTCTCATTTTGTAGCATTTTCTAATATTGCTCTTTGATTTGTGGCTCCAATCTGGCCTCCCTCTGAGGATTACCACTGATTTTGCTAGTTTTCTCAGTTTGAGTTTTAATTCCTACTGTTTCGGGAGGAATTTCTCTGAGGGTGGCTTCTGGAGCGGGTTTGGAGAATCGACCGCCATTCAGACGCTGTTCTTCCTCAGGGCTGACGCGAACCCAGGCCGGGCGCGCAGTCTCCCTGGCCGGCGCCCCCACCGCAGATGCAAATCTATGCAATAATGAGGTGGGGACGTCAGGAAAACGGAAAAAACAACAGGCGATAATAGGATCTTTCTGAAATCGATTTAAAAAATGCCGAGACGAAAGGATCATTTGCGCTCAGGAGTTCGAGACCAGCCTGAGCAAGAGAGGGAGACCCGCCTCTACTAAAAATAGGAAGAAATTAGCCGGGTAACTAAATATATATATATATATATAAAATTAGCCGGGCATGGTGGCGCGTGCCTGTAGTCCCAGCTACTCAGGAGGCTGAGGCAGGAGGATTGCTTGAGCCCAGGAGTGTGAGGTTGCTGTGAGCTAGGCTGACGCCACGGCACTCTAGCCCGGGCACCAGAGTGAGACTCTGTCTCAAAAAAAAAGAAAATGATAACAAAAAGTCAGAAACATAAACATTCAGTTCATGGGTCTCCACTTCTTTGTTGCTTTCCTGATCTCTAAACCTCGTGCATTTCTCCTCACCCCTCCCCCACCCCAGGCCTGTCTCGCGAGTATCATTTTCCGACGAAATGGAGGACGCTGTGATGTGTGTTAGAACATTGTCACTTTGTTAACTAGTACCATCACTGAAGTAAGGGTAAGAATTCTCCCTTTTAATTCTAGCATATATGGAAAGAGGATCTGGAGGACAGGACTAAGACCAGCCAGTAGCCTAATGAACAGTCCCCTGCAGTGTCTCCCCCAGGGACACGCCCCCGTCACCAGAAGTGCTCAAGCAATGCCCGGATGTCACGTTTCAGGAATACTATGCAGGGAGTTTCTGTGGATGGACGGTTGATGAAGACAGATGATAGATAAGGTCCATTTTAATGCAGAAAGATTATTATTTTCAGGTGACTTGAGATGAAATAGAAATATGAATTCAAATCGTAAGTGAAGTGTTCCAATTTGATAAACTCCAATCCAACCCTAATGTGTATGTTTTATTCAACTATGAAAAGAATAGATGTTAAACACACACATAGGTAAACTAAAAAGTAATTTGGGATGGGAATCAAAATTTCATCTTTTCTTAAATGATTAAATAAAATATAAAAATTGTGATAGTCACTACAGTATATGTGAATCAGACCAGTATCTTTCTTAGTTTAATACTGTTTGCTGTAAAAAATACTAATACCTGTGTAACATTGATGTTGTGCTTATATAGAGCAATAAAGTATGTGAAGGTTCTGACAAAGGGTCAGACACAAGGAAAGAGCACAGTTAAAACCACTTTCTTGGTTGGTTTCCTGGGATGTGAGGCCTTTGAGTGTGACCTCAGTCCCTGGGTAGGCTATATCTGTAGCTCAGTTTTACATCTGGTCTACATTGGAGTGGATAATGTTTCCTCAGAGATCTGAACTCATTAGATATAAAATGTATCCTGAAAATGTTAGGCATTATTTGAAAGAAACACAGTCTACACCCATCCTACATGAACTCAGAAAGCAAGAGCACATTTGGCTGGCTTTCACGTCGCTCACATAGGTGGAAGTCTGCTGAGACTGTGTTGAGAAAGAGAGTTGTCTGGGCAGAAATGAGTGGGTTATAAAACGTAAATGGTTGGACAAAGGGGGAAAATAAATCTCTGTACAGGCAAGCCTAAAACAACCGCGAAAAGCCAGTCCAGGCGACGTTTTGCAGTCGTCTCTGCATTTTAACCCACCCCACTATGTCTGTTCTCAGGGGATCCGTGTGGTGCCCTGCCCCGTCTGCCAGGGGCTCTTCACACTGAGGGTGCAGAGGTGGCCTGTGCCTTCCTTCAGCGCAGGCTGACAGGTGACCGATGCTACAGTAGAGGATGTTCCAGTCGTCACCTCATGCCGTTGCCCAGGCTGCTTGCTGCAGCTGTGCGTGGCGGCTGTACGAGCCGCAGTGAGCACACTCCGGGCACGGTGCTCAGCTCCCTGCGTGCATTATATCCATTCCGTCCTACTTGGCCCTGCTCTTGTCCCCTTTGCAGACGAGCTTCCTGAGTCTGACACCTAAGTGGGTTTGCCTGAACATAGCCAGGCATCAAATTCAGGTTACTATGACTCAAAACTTCTGCTCTGTTCTGTTAGACCATCATGTTCCTGGGAAAATTAAAACAGTCTAGTGAGCCAGTCCCCAGCACTGAGGATCCCATACCAGAATTCTGTTATGCTGAGTCACTTCTGGTTAATTTTTTCCCACACTGGAACTCACATTATTTGTGTATATCTCAAACTGTCCTAAAATTGTGTTTACAAAGGCTGCTATCTCACCCAACTGAGTCTCCCTTAAGAGAAGCAACCCAGAGTCTTTCTTTCCTATGGAGCAACAGGACTTAGCCAATTTGCTTAGATGGAGAGAACTTCTAAAACCCTTTTTAAATTATTTTTATCATTCTTCTCTCAAATGTTTATAAAGAATTACTGTTTAAGAAAATGATTGGAATAGCAGCAGAGGTAATCTTGAAACATTTCTTGGAATTAAGTTTTGGTAAATAATTATAATGATAATAATACTATTAGCTAAGCTAATAATTAATGCATACTAAGTGGAAATTAATTATGGAGTTAACGTTACTTGCATTGGAATCTGACAATGCCCTTTTACTAAATACATTGTTTTTATGGCTTTGTTTTAGTGAATGGAAATTAATGTGAAGCTCAGGGTTTTCATGACTTCATTTCCAGCTTCCTTCTCCTATCTCTGTTTTGCCAACCACAAATTCTTCCTACCACAAATATCTACAAGTACATGAGTAATCCTATAACCCAAGGGTGGGGGTCCAGGAAGCCTGAGCTATATCTTGGTTCTACTATTTACTTAGATATTTTAACTATTTAAATCGCTTAATTTCTCTGTGCCATAGTTACTTTTTTGCACAATGAAGATACATATCTTGTCCTAACTCCACCAGGGATATTATGAGGATCGACTGGAATGAAAGTGATTTCATAATTTAAGGGAATTATACCAATATGAGATATTGTTCTTAAACAAAATAAATGAGCAAAGACAAAAGACATGGTCATATATTTCTAACCTCTGCTCTCCAGCTATACATAATTTTTATCAATAATTCAACCAGCCCAGAATTGCTATATTCTTTGCTTCAATATAATAGGGTGTTGAATAAAAATAAGGTCATCTTTCATTTGTTCTTGTAAATAAATGAAGTTCATGGCTCCAGTTGATTATTTCAGATGTGTGCTCCATTAAATGTCTACAGGCCACAAATCTATTTAGGCATTCAAGCAATATGACAGATTTATAGCTTTAAAAACAATCTTATTTGCATAATCAGAAAGTATATGGAAGGTTAAGTGAAATATCTAGGCTTGAACATTTATTTCCTACCAGTGGGACTATCAGTTATTTAAAAGCCTTTAATCGCCCAATCAATATAGATGAGAATCTACTGTGTTTCATGCCTTGGGGCATGTACTGAGAGAAACAGTAATGGGCAAAAATTGCCCCTGACCTCAAGGGGCTTATGGTCCAGTAGACAACATAGACATTAGCCGTGTACTCTTACAAATTGAGGTAAAAATAACAGGAAATTTGCTATAGAGGAAGACACATAGTATTGTGAGTAGGACCTCTTAATTATAAGATTTGGCTTAGTTGGGAAGGTCCAGGAGTCCATCTGTGAAAAAATGACAACCAATCCAAACTCTCAAGAAAGGGCCCGGGTTAACTAGGCATAGAAGGGGGAGGGATCCAGCCTATGCCAAGCTCAGGTGAGGTTCTGAAAATTCTCAGGAACTGAAAATCAATTCCAGTGTCTGGAATATGAGATTAAGAGAGACTAATGCATAAAATGAGACCAGAGAGAAGACAGGAGACCAGATTATGCAGGGTTTGTAGTTTATATTAGCAATTTGGACTTTATCCTAAAAATAATGGAAATTTATTGAGGTCAGTAAACGGTTAAAACCTGAGAGATGGCATGATCAGATTTGCATTATTAAAACAACATATCTGGCAGTATGATTTACTGCACTGGAGGAGAGCAAGGATGTGTACAGAAGACCAACTTGGAGACTATTGTAGCTGTCTGATTCAAAGATGATGGTACTTTGGAGTAGGGTGTTGTACCAATTAGGTTAGGTTTATGCTGAAGAAGCAAACAACCCCCAAATTTCAATGACATAAAACAAGCAAACAAACAAAGGCATATCTGTTGTTTGTTCAGTGTCCTCTGTGGGCCCAGGTGACTACCCAGCTAGCTGTCCGCCACGCACAGTATTTCAGGCTGCTTTGACTTCGTGGCCACTCTATATCTACAAGTTCTTATACAAACCCTAGGCAGAAGAGACAGAGTGGAAAATTGTACACTGATTTTAAGTACTTCCCCAAGGAAGTGACTATATAACCTTTGCTCACTTTTCATTGAATAAAACAAGTCACTAGTACCGTGCCTTACTTCAAGGGGGTGGGGGAATGAAACCACATGGGAAGAAACAAGCTGGCAGCTGGTCTGTAGCCTTCTTCTAACCCAGTGATTCTATACTGAGTGTGATTTTGCCCAAGAGGACATTTTTCAATGTCTGGAAAAAACTTTGGTTGTTAAAACGGAGCGGTTCCTACTGGTATCTGGTGAGTAGAGTCCAAAGATGCTGCTAAACATCCTACAATGCACTGGACAGTCCCCACAGCAAAGAATTCCCTGTCCAAACATCAGTAATACTGCGTTTGAGAAACCCTGCTCTAGCCTTATGGACAATTGAAAATTTGATGGGTGGTTGAATCTTCCTTGCAATTCTGATTCAAGGAATGTACTGCTGTATATAGTACCTTGAGGAGCTTGCTAAGTACTAAGCCAAGCAGCTGTACCTAAGACGGTTCACTGAGTTACCCATACTTGGTGAGACGCAGCTGCACTGGCTCGTGGATGCTAGTCATTTATGCCCAACAGAGCTGTGTGCTTTGCAAGGAATAAAATGTTAAAGATGGCCTAGATGATGGCTTCCCAGAGGTGAAGGCGTTCACACCCTCTCAGCATTATCTCTCAGGCCAAGTATACAGCAATGCTGAGAAATTAGAAGCTGTGCCTGGAGATTATAATCCCTGATACTGTGTTATTGCCTATCTTATATCCTTCCTTAATGCTACATAAATTGTGTGCAGAGTGAAGCCTATTGTATCTTGTAAGTGTGGTTATCAAGTGTGATTTCTGGCTGGAGAGGACACACTGCAAGAATATTCCATCTCTTCTTAGTAAGCAACGGTAATGTCTACTTCAAGTGTTTGGAATTGAGATGAAAAGAATGAGCAGGTTTGAGAGATGTTGAGGAAGTGATGCAAATACTATTGTTCTTTTCCAACATCTATTTTGCATTATCTTCTTTGCCATTAAAGATTGGATTTTGCCCAGATGTCTTCCCTCCTCTGTGCCTCAGGCTAAGCTTGTTCCAATTCCGTTGCCAGTAATTGATTTAGGCATGGGCATGTAATATAATTTAGGCAAATGATATGTAAGGGAGAGGCCACCAGGAGCCTTCTGGGAAAATGTTTCTGCATTCTTAAAGAGAGATGCCTAAGAAGTGCTGGGCCTTTTAATCCATTGGGCATTGTTGAAATTGTGTGTGTAACTGAGATGTGCTGCAGTAATCTTGCAATTGTAATAGGAATAGTCTGAGGACAAGGCAGACTTGGTAATAATGACAAGAGATAGAAAGGTAGAGCAGAATATGGGTTCTGACTTAACCAACCCTCAGCATCTCTTGTACTAAGATTTCTTATAACTTGACATTAAAAAAACTAATTTTAAATAAATAAATTGACATATGTTTCTGTTACATGTGGCTAAAGCAACTTAAGTGATAATAAATTTAAAATCTACCACATTCAGATAAAATGGATACAAGGAATGAAGAACAGGTTCCTTAGATTTCTGGGTTGGTAACAGAAGGGACTTGGTGGCCTTAATGAACACTGGAAGAATAGAAGGTTTAGTTAGGAACATCATAATACACTCTTTAGATATTTTGAGGTTTAGGTGCCTTGAATAATATAAGAGAGATTTCAAGCAGGCAGTTGGATATATGTGTCTATAATCCAGAGAAGAGATCTGGAGTGGAGATATTCATTTGCAATATTCATAAAGACACTCATACAAGGGCAAAGGTGTTGATTTGTGGATATGGATGGAACTAGCCTAGAGAAAATGCACAGGAACAATAGCCTAAGGCTATGCTTGCAAAACTTCAACATTTAATATTAATGTCCACACAGACAAGGATAAGCCTATGAACGTGGCCAAGAGGAGCAAGCCAAGAGGCAGAATGAAACCAGAAGTATATGCCACAGAAATCCAGAGAAGAAAGAGTTTGAAGAAGGAGGGAGAAATTGACAATGTGAAATGCAATAAGTCAAAAAGATTAAGAAGCAAACATTTCTTTTTAATTTAAAACTATTGAAAATGATAAATAATTTTATTAAAAATATATTTGTATAGCATAAATTTTTCACATGCATTATCTCTTTTGAATCTCTGCACAACTGTTAGAAATGAATAGAACAGTTATTGCTAGATCAATTTTGCACAAGGGTAATGAGCCTTAGAGAATGCTACGTGAATTATCCACATAGCAATGAAGTAGCCAAACTAGAGTCCAAACTCAATGTGGACAAACACCCACTCCAGGGCTTTTTCCATACTTCCCCAATATTTCTTACAAGTGACTCTCTTGCCAGCAATGGTGAGTTCATTGTGAGTCACCCACTAGAAAAGAGGAGAGGGAGAGAAACAGATAGACATACCAAGTAGACATAAATTGAGTACATGGTGGTCCAGCACTGTAGGACTTGCATTACATAATGAACAGTGTCCCTGAGGCTTCTTTCAACCAGGTATCTGCCACATATTCAGCCACGTAGGGACAGAGTCAGCCTCCTGAAAGGGTAAGACTTCCAGGGATTGAGGGTTGAGAACAGAGACAGATGGAATGAGATGTCCAGCATTTGGTGGTGGGATGAGGGGCTTTAAATTGTTTAATGAGTGAACCACATTTGCCCCCTTTGTAAACACGAGTTACATATGCTCAAAATAATTATGTAAAATAGATATTGATGAGTGTATTTGTTCCCTAGGACTGCCATAAAAAAGTACTACAAACTGGGTGGCTTAAACAACAGAAACGGATTTCCCCACAGTTCTCACAGTTCTGGAGGCTGAGGCTGACGCCTTCCGCAGGCTGCGAGGGAGCGTCTGCTTCATGTGTCTGTGCTAGAGATGGTTCTGCTGGTTTGCTGGCAATCTTTGGCCTTACTTGGTTTGCAGAGTCATCACTCATCTTCTCATGGTATCTACCTGTATGGCTCTGTGTCCAAATCTTCCCCATTTTATAAAAACACCAGTCATATTGTCAGAACTCATCCTAATGACTTCATCTTCACTAATTACATCTTCAATAACTCCGTTTCCAAATAGGGTCACGTTCTGAGGAAGTGAGGGATAGGAGTCCAGCATATGATGTTTGGGGGATACAATTTAACTCATAATAATAAACTTTTCCTAACAATGAGTAAAACTGAAATAGATGGTTGGCTGACGACATAAATATAGACGTCTATATACTATATGTGTACATCGACCAAGACACTCAGGCAAGTGTGTGAGACCTCCAGATTCCTGGGTCAGAGAAACACAGAAACACTTGGTTTATTGTTCACATGAAAAACGGCAGCCTGACCGGTATCTTGCCAAGGTTCCCACACCCTCGTCCCCACAGGGTGACACAATGAGGACGGGATGTCTGCTGCACACGCAATGTGGCACATCCACCTCCGGAGAATGGCAATTAGCCTCTGCTTGCATATCTGCCCATTCTACCCGCTAGAGAGAAAGACTTCTAATTTCCCTGAAATGTGGTGATTTTCCTCTTGGGGAGAATGAAAAGGTATGTTTTGGCTTCTTACCCTAAACTATAAGCAAATGTCTCTAGATTGGGAAAGATGAGGGTTTTATCTTTACTACCATTGGACTTTTCCAGGAAGAGAGAGTCTCTACATGTCTCTGGAGGGACACATTATCTCTAGCTTTCAAGGCTATTTGCTATTCAAACATGTTTTTTGTTCAGAAAAGCTGGACCATAACAGAAACATGAGATATCCAATGAGAAGTGTCTCTTAACAGTGTATCAGAAGGGCTCAATCGTGAAGTTAATGAAATTGATAGCTAAGACAGTGTCCTTATTTAATTTTACAAACAATCTTTAAATCTTTTTAAGGATTTAACATAGTGCATTTTATTAGTTTATTCATGAGCCAGTGCCTAGCTAGAGACTTGGTAGCTTACAAGCGTTCCATAAATTATTGTTTAATTAATATATAAAACAAAACAAAGCAAAACTCTTCACATATTTTGCTCTATAACTTTCATACATTTATTATTATCCTTTGACCTTTCTAACTTGGAAAGTTAAAATATAATAATTTATCCATCATTTGTCTTCTTTCAATGGCTTAATTACTACATGGATTCAAATATCTCTAAGACATTTTAATCTTCAACTTTCTTTCTTTCTTTAGTTTTCTTCCTACGTCAGCTTTGTCTCTTTATCTTCTTTTTATTCCTCTTTAATCTTCTAGGCCAAACATTCATGTTATTATTACAAATGTTCCAGGTGCTTAAAATTAAGTTAAGTGAATTATTTTTGATTGGAGAAAATGCTATTTTTCAAAATCCAATTAACCTGCTCATTTAAATAGCTCCTGCATATGAAAAGATATGTTTCTTTTCCAAATTAAAAAGAATTGAACTTTTATTTCAACTCACAAGTTTTAAATAACACCTTGAGACAATCTCATTTTATCCATATTTGCTCATTTTTAAAGTATTCTTGAGTTACAATTCTGAATAATATTTTATGTATATGGAGATCTATATGGAGTGGCTGTTACTTCCTAACAAAATAAATAGTTGTTGGGCATAGCTGCCTGAATATATCATCAGCTAATTAACCAGGTGACGACCTGCTTCTGTGGGGTTTTTTTGTACTGCCCTGGTGTGCTGCAAGGAGATACAAGGAATGGAGATATCACTCCACTCCTATAAACTCCAGAGAGCTACATGCTTGTACCTTTAAATAATGCCTTTTCTTTCTTTATTTCAGGTATTGGACTGAGGACCTTTAAAAGACCTAAATATTGTTTATTTTAATGTAATGCCACTCTGTTTTTAACAAACCTAAGAACAAAAATAGAGCCACTAATCGCTACACAGAGTGACTTACAAGCTAACCAAAAGAGGAATAAAAAATAACAGTAAAAGTTAAAAGATTTACAAGAGATATTATGGTTATGGACCTTGGCCAATTGCCTCAAACTCAAGGCATATACCTGAAGGAAGAAATAAATAAAATAGATATTTTAATTGGTTGGGGTTCTGTTTAATAAGCTTTTGATTTAAAGTTATCCACTTAGCTTGATTGTGTATTAGTTCATGCATAAGACAGATTTTTATTCCCTGCCTGTAGTTGGACAAGGATAAAGTAGATCCTCTACCCTTCCCAACCTCTGGTAACCACTATTCTACTCTTTTTTTCTATGAGAAGAGTTGACAGTTTCAGCCCTGATTCTAAGGCAGGCTTACAGAGTAGACCTGGTTTCAACTCTCATAGCTTACTCGGAAAGGGACCATGGAGTATTACACTTACCATTTTTAGGAGTCAGATATGCTTCGGTCAAGTGGGGATAATGATTCTTACCTTTGAGATTTGTTACGGAGTTATAGGTAAGGTACCTGGCATAGGATCTAGTCCACAGCAGTCACATATATTTGATAGTTGCTACTAGTTGATCTGGAAGTGGAGTACACTAGAAGGTAGTACCAATGCCTGGCTCCTTTCTCTTCGAAATAAAACAAGCACGATGAATCTGGTCTTTCTCTTGCACAGATTGGGTAGCAGAACAAGTGGTGGTATTTCATGTGCTGTAGGAATGTATCTCACATGCTGTAGGAATGCCCTCTTCTGTTCCAAATTTCTCCTCCTGCTTAATGAAGTCTTAGTTAATGAAAAATACTAAGACTTTAATTCTATAGAGACAAGGCTTAGAATATGCCATCCCAGGGAAGATAATAAGTCACTGAGACACAGGAGGGAGGAGAGTTTGAAATTGGGAGATGGAAGAAAGAAAGGTTATCAGGCAGAGAAAGTCTCAAGCTTTCCATCACTGCCCATTCCATCAGTGTACTGGTCTTGATAGTTAGCAGATTATGTAGAAATTATGTGAAATTCTTCTGCAATAAACAATCAACAGAAGGGGAAAAGTTATTTTTTTAAAGACAATTAAAGCTCTCCTAAAATATTGTATATTCTAAACCATAAATTTTAAAAAACTAGAATTTTTAGTAAACTAGAATAGAATAAAATAAATTAGAAGCTATCAGACTTCAGTGCCTGGAGTAAGCAGGTATTTATATACATATATGTATTATATATATATAAACATATGTGTGTTTATACACTCACATATGTACATATAGCTGTACTATGATATAAAATGTATTCTTTCTCTGGATATATTTATCAAAAACTTTGAAAGCCACTGTTGTAAAGGGCTTACATTAACCCAGAGCAGAAATTTTTGAATAATTTGAAATCAATTTTGGTTGCTGTTGTTTGTTTTGCTTTAAAGGGCATGGAACTTCAGGAACTGGAGCTACTTTGAAGCATGATCATAAAATACCAGAATAAGTTTGTAACCAGATTATTAACTCTTTCAAAAAAAGATCAAATTCCTCCATTGGGAACATTGGTCCCTTCTGCAAGGACTACTGGCTCCTTCCAAAGCAGGCACCTTCCTTCTACTTCTTTAATGACGCATAGCATGCAGCCTGGCTCACCCATGAGGAAACTGCATTCGTTGGCCATGAAGCGACTGCTCATCTGAAACCATGCAGACAGAGCCTCCTGCAGCTGCAGCGGTTTGCCTCAAGGATCCCTGGGTTACATGAAATACATTTGGAAATATTTTATCTTCTTTCTTGACACATGTTCAGAACTTCCATGTAGGTAACAAGTTTAATCTTCATCGGGCCTCACTTGATGGGCTCATTTAAGGTCCTGAATCTAATGTTGAGTTTATAATTTTTGTATTATTTGTGTTAAAAGTAGGTCCCAATTTTGAGCAAGCTTCAAATCTCACAGAAGCTAGATTCACCCCTGCACTAATTGTAGACTAACCAGTATTTAATTTAATATTAACAGTATTAAATTAAAGAGATCTTGCCTTACGCGTACTTGAAAACCCAACCATTTATAGTATTAGGAATTTTATGGGTAAATATAGATGAGTTATGGAAATAGATCAAACTTGTTCTCGAGCAAGTCATTTATGTCTCTGAAAATCTATTTCTCAACAGCTAAATAGAAATAATTACTCACGATGTAATTTTGAGGATTAAATGTAACTTCCCATAGGCACGATAGTGACTAAATGTTAAAATATCCCTCCCAACCTCAGGTTGAAAATAGGTCCATAATAGAACTGAGTTGACTTACTCCTCCTCAACCTGCTTCTGCCAAAGGTCCCAGCTCTAGTAAAAGTAGGAACTGAATGAGGGAGAAAAAAAGAAAGGAAAGAAAGAGAAAGAAAGAAACAGAGAGGAAGGAATGAAGGAAGAAAGGAAGGGAGAGAGGGAGGGAGAGAAGGAGGGAGGGAGAGAAAGAAGAGGAAACACAAGAGAACAAAAGAACATAAATTACATCCACTCCCCCACGTCCTGGCCATGAGGTTTTTAATCCAGTACTCTGTTTCATTATTAATGTGAAAACATCAGTAAATTTTGGTAATTCTCTGATTAGCAGGTATGTAAAGCAGTGTCTGAAATCAAAAATATATTCCACTGGGTATGTCCCACTGCACCAATACATCTGACCATTTTAACCAACCCAGAAGGGAAAGAAACAATTTATTAATACTACATCATTATACAAAACAGATGCTTGTCACCATAAGGCTAAAACACCATGTGATTGAAGTTGACTCTAGTCACACATTTGTTTTGCCATCAGGCTGAGATCAACCTTAAAGACCACCCTTTATATTATCAAAATGAAAAAAAGGCATCTTCAAAAATATTCTAGTATCTCTTTGTGCAAAGAAGTTTCAGAAGACTAAGGTAATGGAAAATGAAAAGAAAATGATATATCATTATTGTGGTGGATTCTGTGAGGCAGGCTTTGTTCTTTTCCTTAACTCCAAATTCATTTCAAAAAGCATGAAATGCTATCAGTTAAGGAAGGCAGATAGTTAAAGATAGCCACATTATAACTGATGAAGGGCTGCTAAATGTTTGGATAGTGATCATCAATTTACCATCATCGGCAGACATCTTCCCTGAGAGCCAGTTCGTAAATTCTACAGCTCACTGCAGCCAGAAGAAAGCTGCTCCAGGGCAGCTTTACAGATTGCCAGCTGTGAACAGCCCGCCCCACCCCTTGTCACAGCTCAGGGAGTTTGCATGACAAAAGAATAATTGAATTGGTAATGCAACAGTACATGACATAGATCACCATTTTGCAATAGGAACGTTTAAGTCATGAATAATGAAGTGATTTCCTCCAGAGTAATTTATGGAACAGGTACATTAGCAAATCAAGCTCCTGTAGTTGTGCAAATGCACAGCACCTCTGACCCAGGGGAGCTCCAGAGGTCTCTCAGCTCATTTAAATCCTTTTCTTTGTGACTTCCACTTAGGGCAGGTAGCAGGGCAGCAGGTGTGAGGAAGGGGGAATGTTTTTATTTTTTTATGCTCTGTGGCATCTGGCCACAAAAGTAAGAGAGAGGTTTGCTAAAGCGGCTTAATATTGAACATCAAGCAGCTGCCAAAGAATCATAACTTCTGTTATTTCTGACCTCTGTTGAGTTTGCATCATTACTTCTGGTCACTCTGCTGAATGCAAACCACTCAACAATTAGTGCTGCCATCAGGTTAGCTGTCGGGAAGCGGATGTGTGGGAAAATAAGACTCCACTCCACCTTCAGATATTGAAAAGATTGTTTTTTCTCATTTACCAAACTACATCTCTAAACTATTTATAACAAATATTTTATTTGAAGAATAAGAAGAGTATTTACTTGTTATAAAAAAAGGTCCTGAGGAACTGCTAGTTACTCTTTCATCAATAGAGAAGCTGTCTTAGAAGAGTTTAATGACAATATGGAAGAAAAAGAGAGAATGAGGGAAACGGCATTGTTTTTGGAAGAAAAGATGATGATCGGATACAACTCTTGGAGAGCAGAGAATGACACCCCAAAGTGTGGTGCTTTTGCATGCTGAGTACTTTGCATTAAAAGAAATTGGAAGGCCTCAGAAGCTTGCACATAACCAAGAATTTTCTAATATTCTCTTGTTCCTATCCCTTCCCAGCCACACCACTTGCCAGCATGGGAAAGCACTCTCTGTGGACTTTCTTACCTAACTAACACAACCTCTTTCCAAAAGAAAATTGTAGTTGTCTTAAAACCCCCTCTCTTGGAATCTCATCAAACAACCAGGAGAGAGGAGACTAAAAATTATCACCACACCCAGACATACTTTACATCTGTATGGGGGGACAGCTCTGAGTCCTTCCCACTATCTCCTCCAGACCTCAAAGGAGGTTTGTCCCAAGCTGTTGTGCTTTTAGCTCACTCATTTTCCCCCTGAATCATTTGCTACCCCTCTAAAAATTGCCTACAGCCTCCCCATTTTCCTCTCCCCTATGAAGCCTCAACCATCCGGCTCCTCTTTGAGTCCATATTTGTGGAACTTTCATGGTGTATGCATGTTAATAAATTTGCTATGGCTTTTTTCCCTAATAATCTGTCTATTGTTAGTCATTTCAGTGAAAATTTAGTGGGCAGAGAGAAAGTTTTCCCTTTGGCACTATATAAATAAGAAGGTCTAAGAGAAAGTCCATTGGATTCTCTTGCCAACTAGGCTGTGTTGGTATCAGTGATTAGAGAAAACAAAAGTGGATTAAATAAAAGAATCATGATCATTAGCACAATAATGGTAATGATAGCTACTGTTTGTTTATTTTTTTCTGTGTATCAGGTATTGTGCTAAACATTTCATATACATTTTTTATTTCATCTCACCAGTAATGCCATAGAGTTGATAATATGTTTATGCCCATTTTATAGATAAGAAACTAAAGAATCAGAAATGTTAAGTAACTTGATGAAAGTCAACAAGTGGCTGAACTGGAGAGCAAGCCAACTTTGGTTTTATCCCAAAACTCAAAGCATTATGTTTATCCAGCTAAATGAAAAGCAAATGAAACAAACCAAGGAGAAAATAATTTATTGTTAGAGAAAGGCTAAACTGAGACCATTTCTGTACCAACCGCTATGCTAGGTGCTAACAATACATAAATGAAGAAAGCATAGTTTCTGCCTTCAAGATGCCCATAGTCTTGTGAGGGAAGCAAAGTCATAAACAAATAATCATATGTATGCTAATTTTGGTGTATAATGGTTGGTGTATCAACGTAGGTTCTTTAGGTACAACCAAAATAAATGGACTCTGGGCAAGTAAAGCAGGGAGTGATTTAACCAGAAAATAGAGAGTGATTGTATTGATCAGAGTAACTAACATTATTGTAAGAACAATGCACCTACATCACAGTGGCTGAAATCAACACAGTTTTGATTATTGTGTATGTCATAATCTGGTGCAGTGGGGTATCTGCAAAACAGTGACCTAGGGATTTAGGCTGCTCCATCTTGAGGCTTTGCCTCAAAGTGGTTTTGAAGGAAGAGAATGATAGACGAGGCATATTGGTTCTTCCCTGCTTGGCCCAGCAGTCCAGTGCCCAGAACCAATCATGTCCCCCAAAATAACTACAAACAAGGATGGGAAATGTAGGAGAACACATGGGACATGTGGTGGACAGTAATGCTCTCTGATTTGTAGAAATCATGGTAAGGCAAGAGCATTGGGCTTCAGGCAAGAAGGCAATCAGGATACCCTGGGAAATGTGGCCATCCATTAGGATGTGACTGCTGGGGTGAATAGGCACCAGTGGTTTCTCTCTCTTTACATCTCTGCACTCAAGAGATTCCACTTGTCGCCTACATGAAAATGAAACACCTTGATTTACAGCCCTCTAACCCTGCACATGAAGAGAAAGAGTAGTCCTCAAAAGGAAAATAAGTAGGAATAAGGATTATGAGGTGAATGAGAATTATTAGGTGGAAAGAGGGAGAGGAAAAAATATTTAAAGCAAACACACAGAAAAAAATGATGTGACCATTTAAATGGGGATTGTATTGAATCTGTAAATCACTTTGGGTAGTATAGGCATTTAAAAATGTTGATTCTCCTTATCTATAAGCATGATATGTTATTCCATTTGTTTACATCCTCAGCGATTTCCTCCCTCAGTGTTTCATAGTTTTCCCTCTAGAGGTCTTTCACCTCCTTGGTTAAATATATTCCTAGGTATTTTATTATCTTTGTTGCTATTGTGAAAGGTATTCAGTCTTTGATTGGATTCTCAGCTTGACTGTTGTTGGTGTATAGGAATGCTACTGATTTGTGTACATTGATTTTATAACCTTAGACTTTGCTGAATTTATTTATCAATCCAAGGAGTCTCTTGGTAGAATCTTTGGGATTTTCCAGATATAGGATCATATCATCAGCAAATACTGATAGTGTGATCTCTTCTTCAATACCCTCATTTCAATACCCTTGATTTCCTTCTCTTATCTGATTGGTCTGGCTAGGCCTTCCAGCACATGTTGAATAGAATTGGTGACAGTGGACAAGCTTGTCTGGTTCTAATTCTAAGCAAAAGCGCTCTCAATTTTCCCTCATTCAGTATGATGTTGGCTCTGGGTTTGTCATATACAGCTGTTATAATTGTGAGGTATGTTGCATCTATGCCTATTTTGTTAAGAGTTCTTATCATAAAAGGGTGATAAATTTTGTCAAATGCTTTTTATGTGTCTATTGAGGGGATCATATGGTCTTTGTTTTTTCTTCTAGTTATGTGGTGAATCACATATATAGATTTGCATATATTGAAACATCCTTGCATCTCTGGCATGAAGCCTACCTTGTTGTGGTAGCTTATTTGTTTTTGTTTTTTTTTAATTTGCTGCTGAAGTCAATTTGCTAGAATTTTACTGTGAATTTTTGCATCTATATTCATAAGGGATATTGGTCTATAGTTTTCTTTTTTTGTTGTGTCCTTTCCTGGCTTTGGTATCAGGGTGATGTTGGCTTCATAGAACAAGTTGGGGAGGATTCCTTCCTTCTTGATGTTATGAATTAATTTTTTCAGTATAGGTACCACTTCTTTATAGGTCTGGTAAAATTCAGCTGTGAAACCAGCTGGTCCAGAACCTTTCTTTTGTGAAAGATTTTTTATTGATGCTTCAATTTTCTTACTTGATATTGCTCTATTCAGGAGTTCTATTTCTTCCTGATTGAACATATTCCAGGAATATGTCCATTTCCTCAACACTTTCAAGTTTATGTGCATACAGGTTTTTATAGCATTCAGAGATGATATTTTGTATTTTGGTGGCATTTTTCACAGATCTAGAAAAAAATAATTCTATACTTCATATGGAATCAGAAAAGAGCCCAAATAGCCAGGCAACCTTAAGCAAAAAGAAGAAATTGGCATCAATTTACCAGACTTCAAGCTATAATACAAAGCTATAGTAACCAAAACAGCATGGTACTGGCACAAGAACAGAGACATAGACCAATGGATCAGAACAGAGAAACCAGATAATAAAACCATCCTCATATTGCTATTGGATCTTTGACAAAGCAGACAAAAACATATAATGGGGAAAGAATTCCTATTCAATAAATAGTACTGGAATAATACTTCAAAAAACTAAAAGTAGAACTACCATTTGATCCAGAAATCCTACTATTGGTTATTTACCCAAATGAAAAAAATGACATTTTATAAAAAAAAAAAAAACAACTGTACCTAAATGTTTATAGCTGCACAATTCACAGTTGCAAAGATGTGGAAACAACCCAAGTGCCCATCAATACATGAGTGGGTTTATAAAATGTGGTATATGTATACCATGGAGTACTACTCAGCCACAGAAAAAAATAGTGATCTACCACCTCTTGTATTTTCCGGGATAGAGCTGAAACCCATTCTACTACCTGATGCTAACTGTACTAAAGCAATTTATGTAGCCAAAATCTTTGTACCCCTATAATACTCTGAAATAAAATAAAATTTTTTAAAAATGATGTTGCTGATACAGGAAGCCTCCAGATATTTTTGATGATAACAGAGTATTGAGCCAAAGAGGCAGAAGGGATAAGTCTGTAGATGCTAGGCAGTTGTCGGTTGTCTGTTTGCTCTCTTGAAGTTTCTGTGGCTGTGCAGAAGCTTTTTAGTTTGATCAGGTCCCATTTATTTATTTTTGCTGATGCTGTGATTGCTTTTGAGGTCTTCTTTATAAATTCTTTGCCTAGGCCAATGTCTAGAAGAGTATTTCCAAT
>VBSM01003199.1:8577145-8605863 GCA_008086735.1 Cheirogaleus medius | reverse complement strand
GTTGCACATCTCACTCATGATGTATGTATATACCCATCCTCTTCTCCCTCCTCCCACCTGCCCAACACACGATAAATGCTATTCCTATATGTCCACTTAGGTGTTGATCCGTTAATACCAATTTGCTGGTGAGTACATGTGGTGCTTGTTTTTCCAATCTTGAGATACTTCACTTAGTAGAATGGGTTCCAGCTCTATCTGGAATGGTGCTATATCACCATTGTTTCTTAGAACTGAATAATACTCCATGGTATGCATATACCACATTTTATTAATCCACTCATGTATTGATGGGCACCTGGGTTGTTTCCACAACTTTGCAATTGTGAACTGTGCTGCTATAAACATTCTTTGACCAAAAATTATTGAACACTACATATATCAAATAGGATTCCAAACACTGAAATCGAGTCCCTTGCCTCAAGGAGCTCAGAGGCTGGAGCAAGTGGTTTGTCGATATATGGAAGGAAATGAATAAAACTGCCGGAACCTTGAGAAAATTTGGAAAGACTGAAATGAAGGGTAATTTTGGATTTAATGAAAAGAGACATGTGCTTGTATTGGCAAAAAAACCCCAAAACTAAACTGAAAAACAAAAAATAAGTTTCCATGTAGACAGCGTACCCTAGCTGCTGTGACCCTAAAACAAAAAACAAAAAAGATTACCCAAACATGAGTCCGCGATTCAAGCGATAGTAAAAGCAAAAGTTCAGGATATGATGTTAGTCAGTTCAGATGATGCGATCATCTAGAAACATGGTCAATTATAAAGGTCTATAAGAATTTCACATCCTTCAACACTGCTGCTATAGAACATCAAAATTCTCAGTCTTTGGCTGGGGTTCAACCTCCAAAGGAAGAAAAAATGTGTCCACGATAGTGACGGGCATGCTCTGAAATGCCATCATAGGGTGGCCCTGGGGCTCCAGAAGCTAACAGTGGGGTACAGCGATTCCCCTGCTTGTGCCTGCTGCTCATGCTCCAGTGCGTGACTCCTCTGCCAGGTACGGCAGGCCGCGCCAGCATTAACTGAGCACCCGTTATGCACCAAGTACTGCGGAAACAAAGGTGCAAATAAGTATCTGCTTTCGAGAAGCTCAGAGTCTCTCAAGGATGACAGGCAAGCACTGCAATTCACCAAGATGGGGCCATGGCAGAGATTAGTGTGGGCCAACAGTCTCCTACCTGCAACCTTTAAACCATATTTGTTTCAGAATACAGCACTTTTCAATTTCAAGATGGGGAATGGCGTGCTTATATGACACACAATGTATCATGCCCTTTGTCTAAGGCAGCACCCAATCAGCAAGTAGGATACCTTGATATTTCTTCAGGTTGTCTATGAGTATTCACACTAAATATGCAAGAGTCAATAAATAACCTCACATCTGTTCAGATCATATTGGCTCCCAAATGGCTTCAGGTCAGCTCTGCTCTCACCATCAAATCAGTTAAGAGTTTTAGGAATTTTAGAATAGAGGATGAATGAATGCAGACCTGAATTTGAAAGTTTAGTGGGAAGAGCTGATTAACCCTGCTTGGGAATATTAAAAATTTTGGCTTCTGGAAATTTCCCTTCAATTCATATCCTCATCTGCTCATCTGTACTGTAAATTCAAGATTCTGTAATTCTTGACTTCTTCTTGTACCTTTCTCAGCATATAGAATGGTCTGGAATGCACTGGATATTTAATACTCTCTTAATTGAAAAAAAAATCTGACCATGCACATGTCACAGTTCCAGAAATAAATGCTTATGAGAAATGCTTATTATGTTAAGTGAAAAAGCTGGAAACAATTCCACATTTTATAGTAAGTTTAAGACAACTCAAAAATAAAAAGAAATATTCTGGAAAGAAGTACACAAAGTGCAAATGTGATTATGTTTGAATGATGGAATTATAAAAAATTTGCCTACTTTCTATTTTTTTGTATTTTATCACCAATTTCTTCAATGAGTGTACATTTTTAAATAAACAATAAAATTCTGGAGTCCTACTGAACTTTGAAATGACTTTGCTTTTGTATATCTCCATTATAATTTTCTTAGGATCTATCTGGTACTAGTAATTTGTTTTCTGGAATTTCATATTTTTAATAAAATGATTAATAGCTTACAAATCCCTGTGCAAAATTCCTAGATTCAACATTGACAAGGTTTTCATGTACTTTTGGCAGAGGGAAGCACATTTCCCATGTGTTATACAAGAGAGAATGATTAATGCTGCTTCTGAAAATGTGTGTCAACATCCAAATCTTTTCATCCTGCTTATTTCTTAAAGTGAAAGGGTAAAAAACCCTGTTGCTTTCTTATTGTGCTTGCTACAAGCTTGAATTTGGTGTAAAGTAAATGCACATCCTAACACAGTTGAAGAATTTATTCCAGGCACATTTAAAGCACTGTTCTTATCACATAAAAGTTTTATGTGATTATCTTTTCTATTATTGTTTATTGTGGTAAAATATAAATAACACAAAATTTGCTATCCTAACCATCTTTAAGTGTACAGTTCAGTGTACTGAACTGTATAGGGTATTCACATTGTTGTGCAACCATAACTATCATTCATCTCCAGAACTAATATTTGCAAAATAGAATGCTGTATCCATTAAACAATAACTCCTCATATTTGTATTTTTTTATTATTTTTATTGTGACAAATTACAAGCATAAAATTTACCATCTTAACTATTTTTAAGTGTATATAGCTCAGTGGTATTAATGACATTCACATTGTTGTGCAACCATCACCATCATCTATCTCCAGAACCCTTTTCATCTTGTAAAACTGAAACTCTGTACCCCTTAAACAATACCTCCACATTTCTCCCTCTCTTCAGGCCCTGGCAACAACCATTATATTTTGTTCTCTATGAATTTGACTACTCTAGCTGTCTCATATAAGTGGAATCATATAGTATGTGTCTTTTTTTGTGATTGGCTTATTTCATTGAGCATACTGTCCTCAAGGTTCATCCAGGTTGTAGCATGCATCAGAATATACTTCCCTTTTAAGGCAAAATAGTATTTTATTATTTGTACATATCACATTTTCTTATCCACTCATCCATCAATGGATAATTGGGTTGCTTCCAGCTTTGAGCTATTGTGAATAATACTGCTAGAAACATAGGGGTCTACAAATATCTCTTTGAGCTCCTGTTTTCAATACTTTGAGTATATACCCAGAAGTAGATTGCTGGATTAGAAGGTAGTTCTATTTTTAATTTTTTGAGGAACCTCCATGCTGTTATCCACAGTAGTTGTGCCATTTACATTCCCACCAACGATGCACAGCATTCCAATGTCTTCACCTCCTCACCAGCACTTATTTTCTGTTAGCCATCCTAATAAAGAAAAATAAATTTCCTTAGTACATATTAACGACATTGGCAATCTTTTCATATGCTTATTGGCCATTTGTATATCTTCTTTGTAGTAATTTCTATTCAAGCTCTTTGCCCATTTCAATTGGGTTGTTTGGTTTTTGGTTGTTGAGTTTTAGAAGTTCTCTCTATATTTTCTGGATATTAATACCTTAACAGATATAATACCTTAACAAATATACGATTTGCAGATATTTTCTCTCATTTATGGGTTGCTTTTTTTTTACTCTGTTGATAGTGCCTTTCAATGCATAAAGTGTTTAATTTTAATGATGTCTATTTTTCGGTCTGTATTAATCTTTTGTTGCCTATGCTTTTTGTATCATGGCCAAAAATTCATTACCAAATTCAGTGTTGTGAATCTTTTGCTCTATATTTTCTTCTTGGAGTTTTAGCTCTTATTTTTAGGTCTTTGATCCATTTTCACTTAGTTTTTTTATATGGTGTTAGGTAAGGGTCTATTCTTTTATGTGTAATATGCAGTTTTTCTAATAGCATTTGTTGAAAAGACTGTCCTTTCCCCATTGAATGATCTTGGCTCCCTTGTTGAAAATCATCTGACCATCTACACAAGGGTTTATTTCTGGGCACTCTATTCTATTCCGTTGTTCTACATGTCTGTCTTAATGCCTACCTTAGTTTTGAAATGAGGTGTGAGACTTTGAATTTTGCTCTTCCTTTTTAAATTGTTTTGGCAATTCTGGGTCCCTTAAGAGTCAACATAAATTTTAGGATGGATTTTTCTTATTTCTGCAAAAAACTGCTGTTGAAATTTTGAAAGGGATTGCATCGAATCTGTATATTACTTTGGGTAGTACTGACATCTCAGTAATATTAAGTCTTCTGATCCATGAATATCAGATATTTCTTTATTTACTTATTGCTTTAAAGATCTCTGTAAAGGTAAATACCTGGGCAATTATAAAATCTAGTAATATTGTAACTTTGGTTTGTAACCTCACATCTGGCTTTCTATATGACTTAAGAGACAGTAGATTTTTTTTAAAAACCAATTAGTCTAAAAGCTAGAATTATTGTAACTTTGGTTTGCAATTCCACTTTTTGTTTTCTACACAATTTAAGAGACTAATGCATAAAAATGCAACTATTAGTCTATATTTTGAACATACAAAAATATGAAAAATATTTTTATAACATTGATAACTGAAAGTGGGCAGGAAAAGAGTTGTATAGGAGCAAAATTTTTGCTTTTCTTTGTCAGAAGATTTTTTAATTAGTGATTCAATCTCCTTATTGTTATAGATCTATTCAGATTTTCTCTTTCTTCATGTCAATCTTGTTAGGTTTTGTGTTTCTATAAATTTTTCCATTTTCCCTAGGTTATCCAATGTGTTTGTGCACCATTACTCATAGCATTCTCCTATTTTTTTATTTGTGGAACTTTAGTAGCAATGTTAATACTTTTATTTCTGATTTTAGTAATTTGATTCTTTTCTCTTTTTTTCTTAGTCAAACTAACTAAACTTTTGTCAAATTTTGATTGTTTTGAAGGACCAAATTTTAATTTCATTGATTTTCTTTAGTTTTTCTGTTCCCTATTTCACTTATCTCTGCTTTGTTTTTGCATCTTATAAAATTTAAGCTGGTATAAATTCAAGTTATTATAATTTTAGGATGTTAAATGTAATCTTTATAGCAAACACTAAGATTATTGCTACAGAATGTACATAAAAACAAATGAGAAAGGATTAAAAGTTATCACTACAAAAAAAAACTATATACAAAAAGAGATAATAGTGCAGAAAATGAGGGGCCAAAAAGCTATAAGTCATATAAAAAAAGAATAGCAAATTGACAGAAGTAAATTTCTCATTTCCAGTAATATTTTTAATGTAAATGTATTCAATTAACCAATAAAAAACAGAGATTGGCAGAATGGATAAGAAAAACATGATCCAAATATATGCTGTCTGCAAGAAACTCACTTTTGATCCAAAGACACAAATAGGTTGAAAGTAAATGGATGGAAAAAGAGATTTCATGCAAATAGAATGGAAAGAACATTCTAAAAAACAGCAGGAGTAACTATATGGGTAGGAGACAAAATAGACTTTAAATCAGGAGAGATTATAAGAGACAAAAAGACATTATATATTAACAAAAAGCACAAGGCATCAAGAAGATATGAAAATGATAAATATTTATGCACCTACTAACAGACCATCAAAATATATGAAGTAAAAATGACAGGATTAAAGGGAGAACTACACAATTCTACAATAATAGTTGGAGACTTTAATGATCTGCTCTCAATAATGGATAGAACAACCAGGCAGAAGATAAGTAAAGAGATGAAGGACTTGAACAACACTATGAATCAACAGCAGACACTTTGTTCTCAAGTGCACATGGAACATTCTCCAGGATAAACAATATGTAAGGTCACAAATTGTCTCAATAGATTAAAAAAATAGATATTATACAGAATATCTTCTCTGACCACAATAGGATGAAGTTAAAAATTAATAAAAGAATAACAACTGAAAATTTCATAAATTGGTGGAAATTAAACAATACACTCTTAAGCAACCAATGGATCAAGAAAAATAATACAAAGGAAATTTAAAATAGAGAGCAGTGAAAACAAAAATACAACATATCAAAATTTCTTGGATATGCAAAAACAGTGTTAAATGGGAAATTTAGATCTATAAACATATTTACTTCTAATGAAGTAAGATACATATTTTCAAACTTCTTTTGTATGAAAAGCATTGTGTTAACTATCTGTGGTGGAAATTTTTGAAACACAAGTTTAGGGCTTTTCCCTAAGAGTTTAAAATTTCCCTGTTACAACAGTACTCATTATACATAGATTATGAAAGATTATTCTCTGAGAAGAAAGCATTAGTAGAACTGAAATAATATAACAAAAATGAAATATCTATGTATTAAAAGGTCACAAATAGGTAAATGTACCATCATTTGGATTCAATCATATAAAGCTTTGTAAAATTATCAGTTGAATTTTGAGAAGAAGTAGTGCAAAGATTGAGAGAAAGAGCTTCACACAAGGTCCATCTGGCAGAGGAAAGGAATATGAAGAGGTCAATAAATAGTGTGTGATGAGTTTGATAAACATACTATTCATTAATGCATCCAGTCTTACTGCCCCATGTCTGCTTTCCTTGCATTTTCTTAAACCTAGAAATTCTGAGCTTTTTGTTTTTTAAAGAAAAATAACTCTTTCTTCTTGATGTTTTGTTATTTGTTTGATTTCTCCCATGTTGTCAATAGTGAGTGTTAGACATAAAGATAAATAATTCAATTAAAATTTCTAAAAGTCTGTTACTACATTTTCTATTCCTTTATCCCAGTAATTTATAAACTAGTTCAAATTTCTCCTGCTTAAACTTCTCTCCAAAGTTCTTCTGAAAAAGATCTGTTTCATTCAAAATTCCTTACAAAATCTATTTTATGTTCTGAAATAATGATATTTATTATCTGATGCTCTCTGCCAAGCATTCTATATTGGTGCTTCTCAAAATTTAATATTCATTAAGACTGATGAGGGGATCTTGTTACAACACAGATTCTGATTCAGTAGGTCTATAGTGAGACCTAAGATTCTGTATTTATAACAAGCTCTCAGGTGATGCTGAGGATGCTAATCCATGAACTACACTTTGAGAGCCAAATTTTATGTGTTTATAATATATATATGTGTGTGTGTGTATGTGTGTGTGCATATGTAGCACTTGTCATGAAGCACACACAATATAGTTTTTTTAAAAGCACTTTTTAGTTTAGAGAGTAATCTAAACTTGCCTAATAAGAAACATCTCTGTGCTCCTGTGAAATAAACAACAAAAAATTCCCAGGCTGCTGCTCCAGAAATTTCACAAAAGCACAGGCAAAACTTAAAATCAGGCAAATTTTAGAAACTCAAATATTTTATTTAACAGTGATAATGAACAATACACCACAGTCCAGAAAAAGGTTATCACAGAGGTAAAGGTCCTATTTTCAACAGGAAGAGAGAATGATTTGCAATATATTATATCAAAGAGAATTACCTCTTTTCACTTCAACTAAATCACATACAACACAATTTGAAAATTGGGCCAAAATTATAAAGAAGCATTTCAATACATTTCACTTTATTCATTAAAAAATGAATACAAATATATTAAAATAAGGAATTTACAATCATATTAAGAATTTAAAATGCTGATTACCAATCAGCATTTGTAATCACTCTTCATCAACAGATGATAAAGAAAAAAATGTGGTAATGTCCAGTGTTTCCAGATTTTGGGAAGTTGGGTTTCTCTTCTACTTTTGCTGATAATATAACTGATAAAATATTGGGGGAAGACCAAGCAAAATGCAAAATGTTCATAATGTTTGAACCAGAAATTCTACCCATAGTAGTACCCATAGATACCCATTGGAGTATCTCCAAATCCTCACCAGGGTTTGGTGTCAGTATTTTGTTTTGTTTTCTTTTTTAAGCCTTTCCACCATGTGTGTAGTAATATCTCACTGTGTTTTAATTCACATTTCTCTAATAATTAATACTGATTAACATCTTTTTGTATGCTTATTTGCCATCTGTATATCTCTTTTGGTGAAATGTCAGTTCATGTCTTTTGTTCATTTTTTAATTAGATTGTTTTTTTCTTTTATTGTTGGAATTTGAAAGGTCTTTATACATTATCTATTATATATATAGTCCTTTCTAGAGTATGTGTGTTGCAAATATTTCCCCCATTATGTAGCTTGTCTTTTTATCATATTAACAGAGTCCTTCACAGAGCAAAATTTTTAACTGTGATGAAGAATAGTTTTTCAATTTTTCCATTTGTAAATTATGATTTTGGTGTCAAGTCTAAGAACTCTCTGCCTTATCCTGAATCACAAGCTTTTTTCCTATTTTCTCTAAAATTTGTATAGTTTTATATTTTACCTTTAAGTCTATGAACTATCCTGAGTTAACTTTGTAAAATATGTGGGACTTAAGTCAAGATTTACTTTTTTGCTATGGATGTCCAATTGTTCCAGTACCATTTGTGGAAAATACTCTCTTCCTCTGCTGAATAGTTTTTGCCAAAAAAAGTTGGGCATATTAAAGTGGATCTCTTTCTTGGATTTCAGTTCTCTTCCTTTGCCTCACTGCACTGTCTAGATAGCACGATGTCGAATAAGAGTGGTGAGAGTGGATATTCATATCTTGCTTCTGATTTTAGGGTAAAGCATTTAGTCTTTCACCATTGAGTAGGATGTTAGCTATAGGGTTTGTTTTCTTAATATAACTACTCTTTTTTTTTTTACTAAGTTGAAGACATTTCTCTCATTTCTATTACTCTGAGTTTTTACTACCAATGACTGTTGACTTTTGCTATGTTTTTGTCTGTATCAATTGATATAATCATGTGACTTTTAAAAATGTTTCTTCAAGAACTTGGTAGAATTCTCTAGTGAAATTATCTGGACCTAAAGAATTATTTTTGGAAAGTAATTTTTAATTTAATCAATATCTTTTTTACCTCTATGGTTTGATCATGTGATTTTTCTCCTTTGATTGATTAATATGTCACCATTTGAGCATAAAAGGGTAAGGTATATGAAAAATACATATTTATATCTGGGGAGAGAGAGAATGAATAAGAAAGAGAGTCTCTCTTAAATGTGAAAATGATTATATTGATAGCCTGAAAGAAGTGGAACCAGGAAACTAAAGAACAGGGTTAGATAAAGTTGTCATTGTATACTCTGTAAATTTAAAATTTTGAACCATATGGATTTATCATCTATTAAAAAATAAATACATTAAAAGTAAAATGTAAGTGGTACTAACTAAATATAATGAGTAAAACTTCACAGGATCCTGGATTTATTTTTTAATGAAAAGCTATCAAAAGCATTTTAGAGACAGGTGACTCTAAATAGAGAATGTACTTAATAATATTATAAAATTTCCAATAATTTTCTTAGGTGTTATAATGGTATTATAGCTCTTAAGGAAAATGTATTATTCCTGAGAAATGAATTATTTAAGGGTAAAGTGTGATGGTCTCCAACTTACTTTCAAATAGTTTAGATAAAAACTGAATTTATTTATGTATTTATTTATTTTTAATTTTTAAGTGGTTGCTTCCATTTAGTTTATTATTAATTTATAGCTGTATTTTATTTTATAGCTAAAATAACAAAACATATTTTTCAAGTTTTAAGCTTAGTATATGGTCATTTTGTGTAAATTAACCATTATTACTTAAAAATAATATATATTATCTATTTTTAAATTACAGATTTTAATCTATATCAGTAAGATCTGCCTTAATTATATCTTCTATAATCTCACTTATTGTTCGCCCACCCATTTTGTTATGGATCGAGATAAATAAATTAAAAGTTTCTGCCTTTATGTGGCTCTCTTAATTTTTCCATGTATCACCTATACCTTTTGTTTTAAAAATCAATAAGGCTTTGTTGTTGATTCATAAATAATTAGCACTGTGATATCTTTATTATGAAATGAGTGCCATAATATAGTGAAACATTTTTTGTTGTCTTGTTTAATTCTACCTTTCCTAAAATTTTAAGAGATTACAAGTTACTTTTAAATCATTTAAAATTAATTTTAATTAATTATTGAATTTGTTTTTAAAATTTTACAGGTTTACTTTTACCCAACTTTTAATTTTCATTTTTTTGAATTGTTTTGATAATTTCTTCTTTACAACATTGAGTTGGATTTTCTATGAGACACAGTTTGAAAACTTTTATCTTTTAATAGAAAAATTTAGGCCATTTAAATTTATTGCTATGACAGATATAAGTGACCTTTGTTCTACTATCATGTTTTATATGATACTTTCTGCTTTTATATGTTTAAAATACATTTTAAAATTTAGTCTCCTTTTTGGGAGTGAAGTAATGTTTTTTCCTAATAATTAAGAAGGTTTATACTTTCATTGTATTAGTTACTTATATAAATATAACTTCATAGAACATTCTTGTGGTAGAATATTAAAATCCCTCCCTGTATCCAGTCTTGTGTGGCTCACTCCCATGTGGACTCTGGTTCTAACCCAGTGACTTACCAGGTCCCTGGGACATCAGCAAACATAAAGCAATCAAAGGCTTAAAAGCACTTCTACATTGTGGTATGTCCTCTTTGTTGTGTGAAACTGCATGGTAGGAAGCCTGGGGTATCTTAATGAGGGATGAGATCATATGGCATAGCTAATTGCAAACACATGGGAGACCTTCATTAAGACCAACAAACTGTCCAGCAGATCCTATCTCAATTGGCTGACTCACAGATTTGAGAGTAAATAAAAGAACCATTACTGTTCTAAATTTGGGGGTAGATTTCTAGGCAGCAATAGCTTAGAAACAGAATTTATAAGCCCTTGTTTCTTTAGATAGTATTTATTAATTCCATGGTGGGAAGAGAAAAGAAATTAGGATAGATAATTTTCACCTCCTCTTCTCCACCATCAGAAGCTCATTAATCTCATTTTCTTAGTTTTACTTTTAATATTAGATATATTTAAACCTGTGTTACTGATCTTGTGTGCCTGAGTCTTCATTTAGGTCTTATTTTCTGCTTTTTTAACCAAATAAAGTGCAGGAGAGCTCTAGCTGCATGACCCTGCAAGTTTTTTGAGATCTATAGTAGTATCCTATACATAATGAGGATAGAACAGTCCTGCTGCCTCTGTTTCTGCACATGACAAGCAATGCTTTGACTTCATAGTTCTTCAGTCTGTTTTATAGTTTGATATTTCAGCTCTCTTATAGTTTAAGAAATAGAGTTTGAATATTTTTAATTTTTATTTTTAATCATATAATTTTTGTTTTTAATTATAAATCAATTATAATTTAACTATAAATTGACAAGTTATTTATAGTGTACAAAGTGATGTTATAATTTGCGATACAATGTGGAATAATTAAATCCAGCTAATTAACACCTCAAATACTATTTTTTGTAGTGAGAACACTTGGAATTTTCTCTCTTAGTGATTTATAAATGTAATTATTATTATTGACTAGAGTTTGAATTTTTGTTTGTCTTTTATGTTGCTCTTGAATGTGTTACCAATTATATTTTTTGAAAGTTTCAAATTATTCTGTAAAAGTAGGGGTAATTAAGTTCTGAAGAAATCGGTGGAAAAAATAAAATTCTTACAATTTCAAGTCTGAAGAGAACATTTAAAAAAATTAATATAAAGAAAAATGTACACTTATTTTACATAGTCTTCTTTGGGTGTTTGCTTTGTATTTTGATGGTATGTGATTCCTTACAGTTAGAAAAATGAATTTAATTCTTTATACTTACTTTATTATATGCTTTGTCTTTCTCCCACATTATACCTTTGTTTTCTACCAAAGTTGTTTGAGGTTTCTTCTTCCCCTGAGTAAGTTACACCAGTGCAACTGGCATAGCTCTGTTTCTTATGATGATGATACTAAAGATCTTGCATAATTACTATTTATGTTTCAGAGTTCCCACTAACTTTACCTTGCTTTTCCTGTTCACATATCAGACAAAATCATGGGTTTTTTCTCCCTCAATCCCAAACCCAGAGCTGTGACAATGATTGGAGGCATATTATCCTGGAGGGGATTGGAGGGCTAGTATCCTCACAACTAAAAGCCTTGTCTCCTGTAAATGACAGGAAAGAGCAATTTTAACTCATATGTTAGAGTCTTGTTTGTGGTTCCGTCGAATGGTAAGTATTTGTCCCCAGCAATAATCTCAAAGATTTTTATAAAATTGACCCAAGTAAAAAATGTAAATACATAAAGGCACTGTAAATATAAATGGAAGCCTGTTTATCCAAATAAATAAAAGTTGGCAACACAAACATAGACAGCATTTAATCAATGGATATGCTGATTCATATTTACTAAGTAGCTGGATTTAGTCTGAATTTGGTCTTTCCATTTGGTTTCTATGTATAAAGCAATCATTTGGCCTCTGTGGTCAAACTTCTCCTTATCACAGTAAATCCAGGTTTATTAAGTGCCCACCCAGTGAAGCGCTAGGCATACTAGTTTCTTCTCGCAATAAGGTCATATCTTCTAAATAAGATTGTTTTGTTTTGCTTTTAACTAAACACTATTTTTCTGGTCCTGATGCTTTTTCAATGGATCCAACTCCACCCAGTCACTGTTCTAAGTGCTGGTACAGAGTCCTGGATAACCAGACACAACCTCTGCCCTCATGAAGTCTACAGTCACCAAGAAAGCAACCTCTGAACATACAATTACATGTGTAAGGAACAAATGCTATATAATAAAATATATGTGATGTTTGATCACAAAATTTCTAAATCAATCTGAATTACCTATATTTATTTCCCTACTCACCCTAATATTCTTCTATCCTTTATTCTCTATTTCTCTCACTTCCAATTTTGTCTCAAGACCTTATCTTTCATAGTTCTTTGGCTATCACTGCCCTTATCAGATGTTCTTTAAGGTTCATAGGGAGATTCTTTTAATTTTATTTATTTATTTTTAAAAGTCCAAGAGAACAAGAAGAACAATTCTTTCCATTATCTTTTATTATATTAATATGTTATGGAAGGAAGATTTTACCAGTAAGTGCTGTAAGTATTCTCCAATATAGTAATAATAGGTCTGCCTTGTTTTTGTGCCCAAAATTTCAAACCATTATATTTTTCACTCACTCTGAGTAAATGAATCTCTTTAAAAGTATCACCTCTCGTGAAGTGATAAGGATTCAGATTCTTATTGTTCATCATGTCAATGAGAGGAGAGATTCAAGGTTATTAGAAAGTAATAAAGAAAGGCTGACATTTTGGATCAAGATGGCAAATTATACTAACACCTACCTTCACTTCTCTTCACACCAAGCCTGGAGAAATTATGAAAAAACACAGGATATCAGAATGGATACATATTAGAACAAAACTTAGAGGAATACTTAGAAGACTGGGTCTCAATATATGGAAAAAATGGTGGCTGGGAGAATAGAGCTAGGGACTAACATACTCAAACAAAGCTGGAGCAAAGTTGGGCTAGAAAACCCGTAGCAGTTTAGAGCTACACCCTTAGCCTTCTGACAGAGCATCCTTAGCAATAGCTGATTGGAGACCCTTTGATGGTATGTGAAAACACTGGTTGCTGTTGCTAGTCAGGTAAATACTCAGAATAGACAGTTATACAAGTAAGAACATGGGTGCGTGTCATGTCCCTGGTGTGAGAAGGGTAGTGTCACCTGGAGGCAGGAAGATAATGCCAGAATCAGGCTAAGAAAAGAACAGGTGCACATAGAACAGCTAGTGTGTATCTACACATCTTTTCTTGCATCAGGAAATTGAAACTAAGGGTGAGTGTTATCCACACAATAGTAGGGACATAGAAGTAAGGTGCCCTGGGTACAAAAAGATGCCATGAAAAAATAAGGTGGTTGAACCCACACTACAGTACTTAGTTCCGACACCTGATTTGTTCTTCAGCCCCCAATTTTACCAATGAGAGAACAAGTGTAGGTAGCCAACAGTCTCAAAACAAATCTGAACTTGGGGCAACACAAACATATAGTATTGATGAAGCTCAAACATTGAGAAGGAAAGGCAAAAAGAGACTTAATGTATAACAGAAGAGGCAAATACAATGTGGCACTTGGAGGATGGATTTAAAACAAGCATTATTAGTATTTCAAAAGTATAAAAGAGACATCTGCAAACATTAAGAACAATCTGTTATGAGTAAGAAACAGTTGAGAGATATTGGACATGAAAAATAACATTTTCAAACATTTTCAATGGACAACAATTGGCTACCTCTCTAGCATACAGCATCTGTAGTTCCTAATGGTCCGTGATTTCTACTGGGACATGTGTGGTTCTCAAAGAGCATATGGCCTTGGATAACTAATGAATATGTGTTGTCTCCCAGGCCACAGTGAGTGATTTGTGTGTTGGAAAGTAACCTAAAGTGGTCAAATCAAAGAGAGTGCCAGATTCCTGCAGTGACTCATGAGACATATATACTTCTGTGATTGCTATGGATGATGTGGTGTGAAGCTTAAAAACATTTTTCTTTTACCTGCTTTGAGTTCTGGATAAAATAAATAAATAAATGAATAAAAATATTTTTCTGCTATGAAGGAAGGCAGCCCAAACAAGAAGTCTATACATGAAGATCAGAACTGAGCTCTGTTCATACTACAGTAGAAGACTATTATATTTTGGTTGAATATGCCATTAAGTTCCCTTTCATCTTTCAGACCAAATTGAGTTTTCTTATGCTACCAAGCAAAAGTGCTCAAACTGATAATAATTAGTTTAATTATAGAATAGATGGATTCAAAGAGCAAATTGACAAGCTAAGAATAGGATTAATGAAGTCTCCCCAAAAACCTCATAAAGAAATAAGGAATGAAAAATATAAAAGATAAACAGAGTGTAAAAGCAAAAGTGTCAAACTGTTTAAAGAAAAGAGGAAACAGGAACAAAGAAATAATAATATATTTTTAAATCAATATGTGTGTTTTTAAAATATAGTAATTTGTGTGCATTGATTTTGTATCCTGAGACTTTGCTGAATTTTATTTATCCATTCCAGGAGTCTCTTAGTTAAATCCTTGGGGTTTTCTAGATATAATATAATATCATCGACAAAGAAAGTTTGACCTCTTCTGCCCCCATTTGGATACCCTTGATTCCCTGCTCTTGCCTGATCGCTCTGTCAAGGACTTCCAGCACTATGTTGAAATGAAATGGAGATAGTGGGCAAACTTGTCTGGTTCCAGTTCTAAGCAGGAATGCTTTCAATTGTTCTCCATTCAGTATGATGTTCCCTGTGGGTTTATCCTATATGGCTTTAATAATTTTGAGATAGGACTCATCTAATGCCTATTTTGTTGAGAGTGTTTATCATAAAAGTGTGCTGGATTTTGTCAAATGCTTTTTCTGTGTCTATTGAGAGGATCATATGGTCTTTGTTCTTGCTTTTATTTATATGGTGAATTACATTTATAGATTTGCATATGTTGAGCCATCCTTGCATTTCAGGGATGAAGCCCACTTGGTCATGATGAATTATTTTTCTGATGTGCAGTTGAATTCAGTTTGCTAAGATTTGTTTGAGAATTTTTGCATCTATATTCATAAGGGATATTGGTCTGTAGTTTTCTTTTTTTGTTGTGTATTTTCCTGGCTTTGGTATCAAGGTGATATTGGCTTTGTACAATTAGTTGGGAATGATTCCATGCTTCTCCATGTTGTGGAACAATTTCTGCAGTATAGGTATAAGTTCTTCTTTGTAGGTTTGGTAAAATTCAGATGTGAACCCATCTGGTCTGGGACATTTTTTAATTGGAGAATTTTTTATTGAGGCTCAACATCTCTAATCATCAGAGAAATGCAAAGAAAAACCACAATGAGATATCACTTATCTCCAGTGAGTACAGCTTTTATCAAAAAGTACCAAAACAAATGCTGGCATCAATGCTGAGAGATAGGAATACTCTTACACTGCTGGTGGTACTGCAAATTAGTACAACCTCTATGGAAAGTTAAATGGAGATATTTCAAAGAACTAAAAATGAAAATACCATTTGATGCATCAATCCTACTACTAAGCATCTATCCAAAGGTAAAAAAGTAATTTCATAATAAAAACAGCTGCACTGAATGTTTACGGCAGCACAATTCACAATTGCAAAGATGTGGGAACAACCCAAGTGCTCATCAATACATGAGTGGATTTATAAAATGTGGTATATGTATACCATGGAGTACTAGTCAACCATAAAAAATGATGGTTCTCTAGCACCTCTTGTATTATCTTAGTTGGAACTAGAGCCCATTCTTTGAAGTGATGTATCACAAGAATGTAAAAACAAGAACCACATGTACTCACCATGAAATTGATGCTAATTGATCAGCACTTAGATGCACATGAAAGTAATATTCATCGGGTGCTGGGCAGAGGGGAGTGGGATGGAGGAGATGGGTAAATTCCTAACTAATGGGTGCAGAGTGCACTGTCTTGGGGATGGGCACACTTGTAGCTCTGGCCTGGGTGACGTAAAGGCAATATATGTAACCAAAATGTTTGTACTCCCATAATATTCTGAAATTTAAAAAATAAAATAAATAAATTAATGAAATAAATAAAAGATACTAAATTTCAATTGACAGGGTTTATAGAGCACCAAATTTTTAAAGAGAAATTATAAATTCCCCCTGCAAAGTCATACAAGTTCCCAGAAAGTGTACTATGCAGAGACTTTCTATAACAAAACTTTAGGGGGAGTTACAGTTATATTTATTTTCTCTGACAAAATTCTGAGTGGGGAGGAGTTACAGTTATATTAAATGATTCCATGAAGAAACAAGAAGAATGAGAGTAAAATGTTGGCAAATAAATTATCATCTTTGTTTGAACCAGAGATGACATTGTGTGATGCATCATTATTTTATGTGCTACCAAGAAAAAAAATTAAACTATGACACATTGATATTTTTCTCCCAGATTAATATCCAGATGGATCCTAATTTAAGAGACACAAATGCTGTTTTTTTCTTTTTTGAAATGCGTCTTAGAACACATGAAGTACAATTGTAAGGTATATTTTTGACCTAAGTAAAATAAAACCTCACCAGGAATGTTTGTAACAATCTGACATGGAAACTTGAGGCAGAGTCAATGTGATAATTTAGGGAAGCTAAAGATGAGTAAGTGGCAAAGCATGATAAAACTATTGCTTTTCCCCTGAGGAGAATACATAGTATTGATAATCTTTAACAATTGGGAGAAATGTGTATATATACAGGCCTTAATAAATTAGCTGTAATTATGAAAAATTAAAATGTATAACTTCCAAATCAGTGATGGAAAAATAAAAAGAAAGAAAATAAATCTATCTAACAATAGTTTGAAAAAGAAATTTAAAAAAGCAAAGAGAAAGCATGATAATTATAAAATATGAAGGAAAATAGCAGAAATAGGTTTACTTTTATCTGGCTTTATGATATAAATATAAAAATGGGTTAGCTAATTAAAGAAAGACATATTCATAAGTTTTAATAAAATAGAACTAATAATATGTATTTTAAAAGATGAAGAAAAATATCACAGCAAGATTGAAAGCAAAAAGATAGGAAAAATATAGCTAACAAATGTTAAAATAATACAAGCTGGTCATTTTAGTATGACAAAACAGTAAGTATTCAAATAAAAATAAAAATGTGACAAAAAAACAATTTGTACTGATTGAAGGAAAATCTATATCAAGTAGATACAATCATCATAATCATATATCACATAATTATATAGCCCTGATCTATGAAATATATCAAACAACAAAATAATAGGGAAAATATATAAGCTACAAATGGAACTTTTACTCATACAAACACACACACACAGACACACACACACACATCCCAAATACACCAATCTCACAGATTATAGAGGATTTGACTAGCAGCCTTAGCAAGTGTAACCTAACAGATATGTTTTACAATTTTTGTACCATTCATTAGGACTCTATATTTCTCTTAAAAGCATATAGAATAGTGAAATATTCCATGCAGGAATAATCCACACATTAAAATCCATAAAATTTAATGTACAAATTATTTTCTCTAACCACAATGCAATAAATTTGAAAATCAGTATCAAATAGATAACTAAAAACATTCTCAAGTTCAGAAAATTTAAAATAATATTTCCATTTAACCAATGAGTTAAAGGTGAAATCTTGAGAGTACTAAGTACTTTGTATTGAATAGCAGTTAAATTTTAAAACATCAAAATGTTTACAGTAACTCTAAATGTGTTTACCAAAATAAAATAAAAAATGAATGAGCTTTAGTATTTGCCTTAAGAAATTAAATAAACCATAAAAATAAATTTAAAGAAGCTAGAAAATGAATCAAGAAAGATGTAATAAATTCACAAATCAGAGAACAAGACAATAGGAATGATAATAACATCTAATAAGATCAACCTCTGAAACCACAGATCATTAAAAAAAACAAGTAAACAATAACAATATAGAGAGAAGTTACTATAAAGCAAGAGCCAGAGAGAGTGAGAGAGAGAAAGAAAGAGAAGGAGAGGTAGAGAATTAACTAACTACAAATATAGAAGCAATTAAAAAGTAAAAAAAGAACATTTGGGAAAAGAGTAAGCCACAAACCAAAAATCTATTCAACATGGATATATATGGAGAATTAAGAGAACACTAATTGCCAAAATTGACATAAGAAGGGAAAGAGAATGGATTTTTTAAAATAGAGCAATAACCATAAAAACGTGAAAGAACCAACAATCCTCCACCCGCTAAAATTCCCAGGTCTAAGTGAATTACAGCTGGATTTTCCCAAACTTCAAAGGACAAAGTTACACTCACAAATGAATTGTTTCCAAAACTAGAAAAAGAGGAAAAATTTCCCAGCTTTTTAAGTGAAATTAATATAACACTGACACTTGAATGAGATAATAAAATTCAAAGAAATAAAAAAGTGACTCATTTTTTTCTTTTGAGCATTGATGTAAAAATCTTAAATAATATATTAACTGATGCAACCCATGAGTATATTAAAGAAAATATATTGTCATATTGATGTAGGTTTATCTCAGGAATGCAAGATCAAATAAATAATTACATGCCTATCATTTTATGAAGTTAACAGGTTAAAGTAGAAAAACACAAAATCACAACACAGAGATCAAAAACCATTTGGTAAGTTTTCTTATATATTTTCAAGTTTAAAATGCCTACAAATAAGTAGGAATAGAAGGGAATCTCCTTAATCTGATAAATGCAATTTATAAAAATATTACAGCAAACATATTTAATACTGAAACTGAAGAAACATTTCATTTACAGTAAGTAATAACACAAAGATGCCTGTAACAGGAGAGAATATAATTATAAAAATTGAAAGAAAAGAATTGAAATGACTGTATGTGCAGATGATATGATCACTTAGGAGAAAATGAAACTGACAAGACAGTCAAGCTAAGAAAAAAGCAAGATTACTAGGTAACAAAATAACATATTGAATTCTGAACTATTTCTCAATAACCATGATGAAAAAGTTAAACTTGTATAGAAAACATATACAATATATCCAATAAGATAAACAATATAGTATTTAGGAATTAACATAACCAAAAGACAAAAGAGAACAAGACCTTTATGAAGAAAAATTTTGAATCTATTAACATAAGTGAAACCTGAATAACTAGAGAGATTATACCACATCTGTAGATGAGAGAAGGCTTACTGTTATAAAAATGTCAGTTCTATCCCAACTTAATCTATAAAGTCAATGCCCTTCCAATAAAATTCCGAGTAAGTGCTAATATATTGTGAATTTTAAAACCTTAATTATGAAATATATATAGAATAATTGAACATACAAAAATAAAGATGTAATCTCTTTAGATTGACACTACCAAATAATCAGACATATTTTTAGGGTATGATAACTTAAACAATACATTTTTGGCACAGCAATTTTAAAAAAGACAAAAGTAACCAACCTAAGGAAGATATTTCTACTCCATTACATTGTTCTGTCTGTATTTATACCAGTATCATGATGTTTATGTTAATATAGCCTTGTAATATATTTTAAAGTCAGGTAGCATAAAGCCTCCAGCTTTGTTCTTTTTGCTCAGGATTGCTTTGGCTGTTCAGGCTCTTTTTTGGTTCCATATGAGTTTTAGAATTGCTTTTTCTATTTTTATGACAAATAGCATTTTGATAGGGATTGCATTGAATCTGTAGATTGCTTTGGGCAGTATGGTCATTTTAATGATATTAATCTTCTGATCCATGAGCATGGGATGTTTTTTCATTTATTTGTGCCTTCTTCAATTTATTTCATCAAGTTTTTCTAGTTTCCTCATAGAGATATTTCATGTCCTTGGTTAAATTTTTTTTAGGAACATTATTTTTTTGTAGCTATTTTAAATGGGATTGCCTTCTTGATTTCTTTATTGACTACTTCATGATTGGTATGTAGAAACTCTACTGACTTTTGTATGTTGATTTTGTATGCTGTAACTTTACTGAATTTATGTATCAAATCTATTTTGATGAAGTCTTTAGTTTTTTCTTTTTTTCTTTAGTTTTTTAGTTTTTTCAAGAAACAGGATTATATCACCTGAAAAGAGAGGCAATTTGACTTTCTCTTTTCCATTTTGGATGCCCTTTATTTCTTTCTCTTACCTGCTTGCTCTTGCTAGGACTTCCAATACTATATTTAACAGGAGTGGTGAAAGTGTTTTGTTCAAGTTCTTAAAGAAAAGCCTTTCAGCTTTTCCCAGTCAGTACGTTAGCAAAGGGTTTGTCATATATGATCTTTATTATGTGGAAGTATGTTCCTTTGATGCCTAGTTTGTTGAGAGTTTTTATCATGAAGAGATGTTGAATTTTATCAAATGCTTATTCTGCATCTATTGAGATGATCAAGATGATCACATGGGTTTGTTTGTTTTGGTTTGGTTTGTTTGTTTGTTTGTTTGTTTGTTTGTTTAGACAGAGTCTCACTCTGTTGCCCAGGCTAGAGTGCCATGGCATCAGCGTCAGCTTAGCTCACAGCAACCTCCAACTCCTGGCCTCAAGCAATCCTGTCTCAGCCTCCTGGAAGCTGGGACTACAGGCGAGCACCACCGTGACCAGCTAATTTTTTTTTCTATTTTTAGTAGTTCCGGGCTTATTTTTCTATTTTAGTAGAGTCTGGGTCTTGCTCTTGCTCAGACTGTTCTCAAACCCCTGACCTCAAGAGATCCTCTTCAGCTACCCAGAATGCTAGGATTACAGGTGTGAGCCACTGCTCCTGGCCAATCATATAGATTTTTGTCCTTCATTCTTTTGATGTGATGTATCATGTTTATTAATTTGCATATGTTGAAGCATCCTTATATTCCTGGGATAAATCCCACTTAATCACAGTGCATTATCTTTTTGATGTGCTATTGGATTCAGTTTGCTAGTATTCTGTTGAAGACTTTTGCATCTATAGTCCTTAGGGATATTGGCCTGTTTTGTTTTTTTGTTGCATCCTTGTCTGGTTTGGGTATCAGGATAATGCTGGCCTCAGAGAATGACTTATGAATTCCCTCCTCCTCAATTTTTTGGAATAATTTGAGAAAAATTGGTGTTAGTTCTTCTGTGAAAGTTTAACAGAATTTCACAGTGAAGCCATCTAGTCCTGGACTTTTGCTGTTGTTGTTGAGACTTTTCATTACTGCTTTAATCCATTATTTGTTATTGGTCTATACAGGTTTTCTCTTTCTCCTGATTCAATCTTGGTAGGTTGTATATGTCCAGAAATTTAAATCCATTTCTTCTAAGTTTTGCAGTTTTTTGGTATACAGTTCTTCATAATAGTCTCTGATGATCTTATGTATTTCTGTGATACTAGTTGTTGCAATGTCTCCTTATTCATTTCTGATTTTGTTTATTTGGGTATTCTCTCTTTTTTCCTTGGTTAACATAGCTAGTAGTTTATCAATTTTGTTTATCTTTTTCAAAAAATTTTTTTATTTTGTTGATCCTATGTATTTTTTTTTTTTAGTCTCCATTTTCTTTAGTTCTGCTTTGACATTTATTATTCCTTACTTAGTTTGGGTTTGGTTTGTTCTTGCTTTTCTAGTTCCTTGATGTACATCATTAGATTGTTCATTTTAAATCTTTCTACTTTTTGTATGTAAGCGTTTATTGCTATAAACTTCCCTCTTAGCACTGCTTTTTCTGTATACCATAGGGTTTGGTATGTTGTGTGTCAATTTTCATTTGTTTCAAGAAATTGTTTGATGTCCTCCTTAATTTCTTCCTTGACCCAGTGGTCACACAGGAGCATGTTGTTTAATTTCCATGTATTTGTACAGTTTCCAAAGTTCTTCTTGTTATTGATTTCTAGCTTTATTTAATTGTGGTTTGATAAAATACTTGATATGATTTTGATTTTTTAAAACTTTGTCAAGACTTGTTTTGTGTCCTAACATATGATCTATCCTGGAGAACATTCCATGTACTGGTGAAAAGAATGTGTATTCTGTAGCTGTTTGATGAAATGTTCTGCACATGCCTGTTAGATCCATTTGGTCTAAGGAGCAGTTAAAACCTGATGTTTCTTTGTTGATTTTCTCTCTCAATAATCTGTTTAATGGTGACAGTGGGGTTTTGAAGTTGTCAGGTACTACTGTATTGGTATCTTTCACTTTCTATCTAATAATATTTCCTTGATATATTTGGGTGCTCCTGTGTTGGGAGCATATATGTTTAGAAATGCTGCATCCTCCTGCTGGACTTATCCCTATATCATTACATAATGACTTTCTTTGTATCTTTTCACTATTTTTTTTACTTAAAATTTGTTTTATCTGATATAAGTATGGCTATTTCTGCTTGCTTTTGGTTTCTATTTGCATGGAATATGTTTTTACAGGTGAGAAGCGTTTCTTTTAGGCAGTGTATAGTTGGGTCATTTTTTTCATCCATTCAGCCAGTCTATATCTTTTAATTGAAATGTTTAAAGCAATTACATTCAAGATTATTATTGACATGTGAGGGCTTATTATTACCATTTTATTAATTGATTTCTGATTGCTTTGTATACCCTTTCTTATACCCTACATTATCATTTTGGTTTATCATTGTGATTTGGTTGTTTTCTGTAGTGGTAGCATTTGAGTCCTTTCTCTGCCTTTTTTTCTTTGTGTTTGCTCTATCAGTAGGTTTTATACTTTCATGTGTTTTCATGATTGTAGATATCAACCTTACACTTCCACATATAGGACTCCCTTAAGCATTTCTTGAAAAGCTAATCTAGTTGTGATGAATTCCTTCAGCTTTTGCTTGTCTGGGAAAGACTTTATTTCTCCTTCATTAACAAGGATAACATTGCTGGTATAGGTATCCTTGGCAGACAATTTTTTTTTTCATTCAGTACTTTGAATATGTCATCCCATTTTCTCCTGGTCTGCAAAGTTTCTGCTGAGATAGCCACTGTTATTCTGATGGGGGTTCTCCTATAAATGTATACTTTTCTCTTGATCTTTTTAGAATTCTTCTTTGTCTTTGAATATTGACAGTTTATCTATAGTGTACAGTGGAAAAGACCTTTTTGAATTGTATCTGTTTGGGGATACCTGAGTCTTCTGTATCTAGATGTCTAAATCTCTTGTTATACCTGAGAAGTTTTCAGCTATTATTTCATTACACGGGTTTTCTATCCCTTTCATTTACTCTTTGCCTTTTGGGACACCGAAAATTCAAATATTTGGTTGCTTTATGGGGTTCCGTATGTTACATAGGCTTTGTTCATTCTTCTTTTTTTCTTTTTGTCTGACTGAGTTATTTCAAAAGACCTCTATTCCAGTTCTCAAATTCTTTCTTCTGCTTGGACTAGTCTATTGTTGATGCTTTTGAATATATTTCATTTAATGAATCTTTAGTTCCAGAATTTCTGTTTGGTTCTTTTTTATGATATTTATATTTATGATATTTATTTGGTTCTTTTTTATGATATTTATCTCTGGTAAAATTCTCATTCATATCCTGAATTATTTTTCTGATTTCTTTGTATTATTTTTATGTATTCTCTTATATCTCACTGAGCTTCTTCAATATCATTATTGTGAATTCTGTTTTGAAATGTCATAAATTTCTTTTTGATTAGCCTCTACAGCTGGAGAATTATTGTGTTGCTTTGGAGGTGTCCTATTTCCCTGCTTTTTTATGTATCTTGTGCCCTTACCACTGATATGTGCACATCTGGTGTAATAGTCACTTCTTCCAATTCTTTGAATTTGCTTTCATAGGGAAGAGCATTTTCCTGATGATGTATCTATGGTGTTTGTTGAGTAGAGCTCTTTGGTTTAGATTCTGGATGTGTGCAGTAGTATAAGCCTCTGCATGATTTCTTGGGCTGTAAACAGTATCAGTGGTTTCTGTGATTTCCTCAGTATTTTTGTACACTTGTAAAAAACAATACAAAAATGATATTAAGAAATTAATTTCATTTCCAATGGCATTAAAAAGAATAGGAATAAATTTAAGAAAAAGTACAAGACTTGTATACTGAAAACTAGAAATATCATTGAAAGAAATTTTTAAAAGGTCTAAATAAATAAGAAAACATTTCATTATCATGGATTGCAAAGCTTAATATTGTGAAGAGAGCAATAATCCCCAAATTTATCTACAAATTCAACACAATCTCTATCAGAATCCCAGCTGTCTTCTTGGTAGAAATTAACAATTAGACTCTAAAATTAATATAGAATTGCAAGGGACCAATACTAACCAAAACAATTTTGAAACAAAGAAGCATGAGTTGGAGAACTCACACTTTCCAATTTAAGTATTAATACAATATAAAGCAATAGTAACCAAGACAATATGGTACTTGCAATAGAGTGGGCATATAGAACAATTGAATAAAATTAAAAGTCAAGAAAAGAAAAATACATCAGTTGATTTTTGGCAAGAGTGGCAAGAACATCCATTGGGGGAAAATAGCCCTGCTGATAAATTGTGCTGAGACAATTTGATATCCATATGGAAAAGAATGAAGTTCAACACCCACCTCACATCATAGGCAAAAGAAAAAAAAATTAACTCAAAATTGATCAAAGACCTAAATGTAAGAGCTAAAACTATAAATCTATTAGAATGAAACAAAGAAGTATATATGCATAACCTCATATTTGTCTTAGATATGACACCAAAGACAACAAAATAAAAACATAGATAAATTTGATGTGCAGTTTATTTATATGTCAATTATATTTCAGTACTGCCATTAAAAATTACATGTTTCTGCTTAAACAGTAACATAAATATAAGTAAGGGATAGATAACTCATAAAATAAGATGTTTGTCATTTTTTTCTACTGACAAATCATAAAGAGTACATGCCAAGTGGGGTATGTATGCACGTGTACATCTTATAAGTTATTTAGGAGGTAAAGGAAGGCAACCAAATTTTTTAAAATTTAAGCAAAGGAGATGAGCAGGCAGTTTAATAATGGTGCAACCCAAATGGTTACTAAAAATATGGACAAATGTTCCACCTCACTAGTTAAGAGAGAAATTCATTTAAAAGTAGCAATAAGCGACCACTATACAAGCATCAGCTTGGCTTTCTTCAGGAGATGTTCTGTAACAAAATGCTACGAAATGAAATGTTCAGAATGGAATGTTACAGAATGGCATGTCACAGCATGGAAAGTTACAGAATGGAATGTTACAAAACCAATGTTACGAAATGGAAGGGATCAGAATGGAATGGAATGTTACAAGAGGGAATGTTGTATAATGGATTCTTATTTCATTGAATTTTTGGAATGGAATGGAGTAAAATAAAATGGAATTGAATGAAAAGAAGGAGATGTTCATTATATAAGTCTTAAGAAAAACTTATAATTTATTTTCAAGGAAAAAAATACGCTTCTAAAACTAAGGACCAGCAGAACAGGGAAGGTGGCAGCTGATGGATTTGTGCCTTGAAAAAAAAATGCCCTCCTTTTCTCCAGCACCCTAAATATTACCCTCAATTATCCCTCTATGTGATTAAATGATCCTGATATTTCAAATCTTTCTCTCATACTTCAAATTATTTGCTGTACTACCCTATGGAGGAAGTGGTCAACAAGATCAGCTGCTGATAAGATATCAGGATTGATGAAGACTAAAAAATGTCCACAAGATTTAGTGACACTGAGCCAATGTTGACCTACTAATAAGGATTTCACAAGTGAGAGAAGAGTGTTAAAGAAGATGAAAGATAAGAGATGAGAGGGTAAAGAAATGGAGATAATCAATATAGAAGATTGGTGGTAAAGGGGAAGAAAAATTAGCTAGCCCTGTGTTTAGAGAGAGCTTGACAGAGAAGGTGGTTTTAGATTTTTTTTTAATTTTGTTTTGATGTGCTTGTTTTTTTAAACTTTTCCAAAAGTCAAAATGTGTTGTGCTAACTTCAGAAGGAGATGTTCATTAAATAAGAGGAGTATGAATTATTCAATAATTTATAATTCCTGAAAAAAGAGAGAGGCAATAGAATCCAAAATAAAGGAGAGGGGGTTAATTTTAGAATGATTACAGGTTGTATCTTACAGTTTTTGTCACATTGATGCATACATTTTTACTACTTCCAATCATCATCATGTTATATTACTTATCCATTATCCATTTTACAGATGATAAAACCAAAGCCAAGAAAATCTAACTGATCAATCCAGGCGACAGACAGGAGAAAAGTGAAAAAATCAAAAGGTGTATCTGGCTGAAAGCCTAACACAATTTCTCTAGACCAAGAGTTGCAAAGTTTTTCCTGTAAAGGGTCAGGTAGTAAATGTTTTAGTCTTTATGGGTCACATGACCCTGTCACAACCACTCAACTCTGCACTTACAGATAATGCACACACAGAGAAACATGGCTGTGCTCCAGTTAAACTTCAGTTATAGACACTGAAACTGGAAATTCACTTTTTTTTACATGTCATGAAATATTACTCTTCTTTTGATCTTTTTTAACCTTCTAAAAATGAAAATCCATTCCTAGCTCCAGGGCCATAGAGAAACAGGCAGTGGGCCAGAGGGACCTGTGGGCTATGTTTGCTGACCCTTGCACTGGACGATATAGTCATCCCAGGACTATACTGTCTCTCATGGTGACTACATATCCTAACACCTTTCAAATTGTTTGCTTCCTGCTGTAGCAAAATACCCACGCGTAGAGGGTTCGACTCTAGAAAGTCTACACATTTTTCATTTATATTTGTATTTCTCCCCTACACATATTCGTACTAATATTTTTGTCATTCTAAATCAACCACTCCTTCTCCATCTCTTTGCTTAAATCCCTGTCCCTCACTTCTCAGGTCTTTCTTACATCTTTGCTTCTCTGGGCACATTCCACAATCCTCAGTGGCCCCATTTTACTTCATACCACAGTGGCTTCCAGCTGGGTAAATATACTGTGCATGTGCATGCTACTTGCTTGTCTGGTTTTGCTAGGCAAGCTACTTTTTTTCTTTTATTAAGATAACTTTCCTCTGTGCATTTCTAGTTCCAAAGTTCAAAGAAGGAGAAAATATGTAATTATACCATGCCTGCCCCATCTCAGCAAGTTTTCTGATCTCAAGAGTTTATCTGTCACGTTGCCAGTCGGAGGGGAAGGTGGGCCCACCGGTGCTGCGGCTTTGATAGATCTCAGCAGCCAGGAGTATTCCTGGGGGCTACGCTTCATCTCCAGTGTATGACTGAATTAATCACCAGGTTATACCACAACTTTCCTTTGACACTGGGTATAAATATTACAAGACATACATTAAAAATAATTTTCCCTTTAGGCTAGGATATTTCTGACAACCGACTTGATTCTGGATTTGTTTTCATCCCATAGGAACTGACTTTTAGGAGCCTTTTGTTCATGACTTATGGGCTGGGTGTCTGCCCCTAGCTCCTATCCTCCTGCCCTGAATTGGGTCTTTCTCTGAATAAACTCTTAATTATCTTCCTATTGAGCTACAGGCTCATTAATAATCCACTAGTTTATGCAGTCGCTTAATTCCCTAAGGCTTTGATTCCTTAAATATGCAAACGGAATACCTCAAGTATAATGTGTGGAAAAGTAGATCATGCCAGGATATGAAAAAGAACCATGGAATCAACTTTATTTCATCTGCGTAAAGAACTTGTAAACCTATCATATTTCAGATGAACGAGTCCACTGTGGTATTCTAAGTACTCAAATCTTTTTCAAAAATAATTTTATTTCTATCTCAGATGCAAGTTTAGAGGAACTGCCGCTGAGACTGAAAGAGGAAATCTAAAAAGAGAAAAGAAGATGAATAAGTGAGGACGGAGAGGGAACCCTGAGAGCTGCTTTGTTCAGTACCTCATGGGAAAATTGTGAAACCCTTGCAGCCCTTACACATTTTTCAATTGACATCTGAAGACTGTCTCATAACTCTAATAATTACAAAAGATATGTTTTCCAGTGTATTACATGCTTAATAATGCTTTAAATATATTTTGATTGAAAACTTCAGAGTTGGTTCATTCAATTTGTGGAAAATTCTGGTCCTCACTGTTAAAGCAATCAGCCAAAGAGTCCTAATTTCTGAGAGAAAAAGTCTGTCTTAATTTTTTTTTTTTTTGAGACAGAGTCTCACTCTGTTACCTGGGCTAGAGTGCTGTGGCATCAGCCTAGCTCACAGCAACCTCAAAGTCCTGGGCTCAAACGATCCTCCTGCCTCAGCCTCCCGAGTAGCTGGAACTACAGGCACAAACTACCATGCCCAGCTAATTTTTTCTATGTATTTTTAGTTGTCCAGCTAATTTC
>VBSM01003199.1:8511634-8577045 GCA_008086735.1 Cheirogaleus medius | reverse complement strand
TTCCCCCCCCTGTTCTCTGTAGAGTAGAAAAAGAGCAATTAAGAAAGGGGAATGATGGAGCTGGAGCCCATTCTTCTAGGTGAAGTATCACAAGAATGGAAAAGCAAACACCACAGGTACTCACCAGCAAATTGGTATTAACCCATGAACACATAGGCACATATGGAAGTAACATTCATTTGGTGCCAGGCAGGTGGGAGGGGGATGGAGGGGAGAAGTAAATTCACACCTAACCCATGCAGTGCTTGTTGTGTGGGGGATGGGCACACTTGTAGCTGTGACTCTGGTGGTACAAAGGCAATTTATATAACCAAAGCATTTGTAACCCTGTAATATTCTGAAATTTAAAAAGAGGGGAGAATGGAGAAAGAACTGGCAGATGTATTCTTGAGCAGAACAGTCCTAGGGAAGCATGTGGATGGAAATTGAAAATCTAGAAATTGATTTTCTTATAGCTATTCAGGCTCCTGGAAAATATTCCTGTGCCCATAGGGTTATATGTGCCCAGTGATAATAAATCTCTGAAGAAGACAGGAAGAAATAACAAAAATGCAAGACAAGAGACAAGATGCCAACCACCAGTGAAAACCAGAGAGTTTCTCAACCTGCCAAGGGCCCATTTGAGAGCACCGTGGTGCCAGGCAGGTCCCCCTAGGCAGTGTGCACAGCAGAAGGAATTTGCAGAGGGGTGTGATGCTTCCCCTAAGAAGGGAATGAACATGCCTTACCAAGCAACCGGGGCAAGGAAGTCAGAACCAACAGGAGAAGAAGACAAAGAAAAGTACTTTAGAGGCAGAAGTGAGAGAATGCTCCTGACTGATTCACAGACATGGCACTTCCAGTGGGCTCCAGAAAACAGGAGTCTAAACCTAAAAGAAAGCCTGTGTCAGCAAGGCTGGGATGATCCATTTTGGCCGGAGAGTTTCAATCTCATTATGTGGTCCACATAAGTAATGTCTGAAACATGTTCCATGGCGTTTTGTCAAAGTCTTTATTATAGGATTGCTTGTGTTTCAGATATGCTCCAGAGTCCTGAGAAAGTTGAATAGGCCACCTGGCAGTGCTTTGCGAAACTAATTAGTGAGGGGAAATATTGAAAAATCACTCAGATGGCCGGGTGGCGACGACAAACCATTGACAGCATGAGGCAGATGGTGAAGTTCGTATGTTGTCTTATCAGTTCAACAAAATTATATGAAATGCCCACCATGTGCAAAGCACATCTAATGATTGAGGAGGACAAGGACATAAATTCATAAAATGCAATACGGGAAGTCTGCCTCTACAGGACAAATGCTGTGGGCACAGGCAGCCCTGCCATCTTAGCTGTCTAATCCTCCACCACTGCTTGGCATCTCCTCACTTTTGCGCTCCTTCACACCATTTTCCCACTTTAATATCTCACCCGGGCTTTGGCTTCCTCTCCCTGTGGGGATGAATCATGTGCACACTGCTTGACACACACGTGGCCGAAATACCACCCTGAATGTCATTGTGGTTGCACTTTCCACATTGCATCGTTCTTGTCTGTATCTCCCAACTGTCCGTGGAAAATAACGCAGCAAGGACCACGTCTTGCTCTTCTTTATACATCCAAAGCTTGACAAAGTCTGACATGGACAGGGCAGAGTAGGGTGAAACCCCATTTTCAAGTCAAATGAAGTATGCTTGGTTTACTCCTCAGCTTGGAGGACTCCTTTTCTCTCCCCCCACACCACTTGGTGTATATCTAGGGGCTATTTTCAAGCACTTCGTATATTGCAGTTACTTGTGCACTATTAATCCAACTAAACCCTGAGCTCCTGGGGAAAGGAAATATATTTTGCTTTTCTCTGCGGCCTCCATTGAACCCACCAGAAAAGGGAATAAGACCTTCTGCTTACATAACCCAAGCAGACAAAGTAAAGTAACCCTGCCTGCTGTTCCAACCTTTGTCTATCCACTCTCTTCTAAGGTCACTAAGTTGCAGCCACTCAGACTTTTGTTCTGATCCTTGAACCTCATTTCTGTCTCAGGACCTTTGGAGCTGTTGTTCCCTCTGCCGGGAATATTGGCCCCTTGCTCTTCAGAAGCAGTTCAGGATCCCATACTATGCATAGAATAAAAGTGCATAATAAATATTACAGATCAAACAAATATTAATAAATTATACCCAAAACTAGGCAATTCAAGCTTATAGCTAGACTAAAAATACAAACAAATAAAATGATAACACCCTTTCATTCCGTTTCATTGACAGTTTTAAAAAATACAGAAAAACATTTTCTGGGGAAGAAATCCATTCCCTTGATCTCTTTGCAAAATCTAAATTTTCTAGGTCTTAGTACCTTTGAAGAAATGGAAGCTTCTCAGAAAATGAGTCTCAGACAAAAGTTGATCTGAAAGTGCATTAAAAACAAAAGTCATATTACATTACTTTGGAAATCAATGTAACACATTATTCAATAAAACCCCGGAACCTACTAAATAAAACATCAATGAGTTGAAAACATAGCTAGGCCCTACTTCTGTGTGAAGCATATGTGTGGCTTTACCAACAGGGCAAGGACTTGCCTTACGAAGGCTATGTCGTGCAGTCAGACCTGTGAACACACATCTGTGAGGCTCCGATGGTGGGCCAGTCCCTGGGCTGAGCTCAGATGGCACATATACAAAAAGAGACGGTGTACGGTCAGGAAAGGATGGAATTTTGGGGAATGGTGAAAAGATTTGTTGGGGAGACTTCAGGGAGGACATGATCTACATATGCATGATGATCTATCTGGAGAAAGACAGCTAGTGGGACAAAGTGAGAACCGGTACTATAAGGGAACAGTGCACATCCAGTCCTGACTGAAGAGGAAGGCTTAACAAGGTCAGGCCAAACTAGATTTGCAGCAATAAGCAAAAAGAATTGAAAAAATAGTAATAAAATATACCCCCATAATATGCTGAAATAAAAAAATTTAAGAAACTCAACCTGACTTATAAAATAGTCAACTACAGTTATCAAGTAAGAATGAAATCCCAGGAGTTTTAAGATTTTCAAAAACAAACACTGAAAAAAATAAAGTTTTCAAGTATAGCCTAATTCATTGGACATTTAGCCTAAACTCTGCTCTGCTCCTCAAAGTAGATTTATTTAATAAACTTCTAATTTTTAGAATACTTTTAGATTTACAAAGACAGTAGAGAAAGTTCCCACGTGTCCTTCACCCAGTTTACAAAGACAGTAGAGAAAGTTCCCACTGGTGTTACATCTCGCATTGCCGCGGTACTGTTGGGGCTCAGAACCTGATACTCCAAAGCATGTTTTTTTGGCATTCCAGGGACTCTGAGCTGAAGAAGACTGGAAGAGGCCAAGAAGCAAGGTATTTCTGACCTTCCCCACCCTCCTGACTCCTGCCCCTCTTTCTCCCCCTGAAGATTCATAAAATCCAGAATTCCTCTCTCCCAAGGCAGGTGATAGAAACTAGCACTCCTTTTCTCAAAAGTAAGCTCGAAAACCTAGAAAGTTCACTCCCCGACCTTCTCCTCTCTCGCTTGCAGACCCCATGTGACGGGTGTCCTGTTGTGTACCTGGAGGAAAGAATGCCACACAGAGAGGCCAAGAAGAATTTGAGTAGACAGGCCCTGCTGGGTCCACTGTTTGGTCTATCCCCATTAGATCATGCCGTGTTGTCCAGTCACATTTCTACACAGACATGTTCTTCATCACACCTCAGCATAAAAATAAACAGTTTTCCCCTGGGTCTCCCAGTCATTTCTGAAGGCTCTTGTGTCATGTAAAACTTTGATTAAATAAACCTGTTGTGCTTTTATTTGGTTAATCTGTCTTTTTTATAGGAATGCTGGCCATGACCTTTATGATGGATGAGGCAAGGTGTCGCACATCTCTGCCCCTGCAGTATATTTTCCAAACTGAGAAGCCAACATTGGGACCTTACTATTGGTTATACTACAGACTTTATTCCAATTTCACAAGTTTTTCCACTAAGGCCTCTTATATGTTCCAGGATCAAATCCAGGATACCAAATTGCATTTAACCAACATAGTATTTTAAATCATGACCTTACTGTTAATTAGGATAAGATTAATCATAGTTATAAATATAAATTCTGAGAAGATGAATAATAATCACCTGCTGACTTTTATTTTTAATAAAAGGGCACTGTACTATGCAAAACTCATTTCCCAGTAAACATGGCTGGGAAATTATGCTCTGATTATTAAATTAAATTTTCTTGTTGACTTTCATTATAATTCCAGAATATTTTATCCTCTTTGCTGAATGCACTTCAATAGACAGTGGTTTCAAACACTTAGCTTTAATTTCCCTCTTTTCACACCCTGAGCTGTTAATGATCTATAAACATATCCTTACTTAACATTAAGATGTTGATGCAGCTTCTGCCTTTTGTAATATTTTCTTAATCTATTCCCTTTTGGCAATCAGCTGTTTATTAGGTTTTCTAAGAATGAATTCACAGAGGGGATATTTTGGTCTTATTTTCACATAGAGCTAATCATGCTTAGCAGAGTCGTCTCACCCCTGTAAAGTGAAATCATTCTCTGTAACTTGGGAAGTCACTCAGCCTCCCACAGCTCATTCCAGAGAAGGGAAGAAAGGGGAACTCCAAAAAAAAAATGCCAATCCCACCAAGTTCTGACGGACAAAAGGGGAAAGGAGATGGTTAAGAAATGAAAAAAACATATAACCTTAATATAATATTTTATTTAAGTATATTTCACCAAGTGTAGTAACTTCCTTTCATTCCTTCACTCTCTTTCCTTCAATTCCTTTCCTCTTATTAACACAAGTAGGATGTAGCAAATTAAAGTTCTCAGCATTGTCTTCCCGTCTTCTCTCTCGCTCAAAGTCTTTACCCAACAAACAAACTTGATTTTTGGTTTTTGCTATTATAATCCCTATTTTGATACTTTTCTGAAATATATAATTAAGACATATTAAGGCATATTACACACAAACACACACACTTGTCAGTTGGCTCAAGTGGCAGAGTTAGCCCAGATCAAAAAGCATATGTCTGCGGGCTGCAGAAGAAGTCTGTGTCTTTGCTCAACAACTTTGTTTGAAACCCACTCACTTGATCCCCCACCCCCGCCCAGCATTCTTTTCCCTGGAGATGACAAGGCAAATAATGCATACCTAGCAAAGAGTTAGTGCTAAGTAAATGGTGGCTTCAACTTTCCCATTCTCTTACTCAAGTTGCCTTAAGGGCACCTCATGCTCCAGCCGGGATTGCAGTTTTACTTTGGTCTGCCTTTGAGAACTAAGCTTGGTTTATTCTTAGTACTGGTTCTGTAGCCCAGCCTTGGGTGCTGGTAGAGGCTGATGAGTGGGAGTGGATTTTCTAAACACGGGAGAAAGAATAAATAAACCTGTCAGGAGAAAAGAGTGCAATCTATTAGAGGTTTTGATCATCCTATTTGTCACGGAGAAATAACAGATGCATTAGTGCACACAGCACTTATAATTCAGAGATCATCGTTACGCCGAATGACAAATGATGTTACTATAATGTACCATTTGTCTTTTTTCACATAGTTAAAAAACCATAATTACAAAAATCATGACAACTTGCCAATTAAACAGACTCACTCACCCTCAGATGAAGCATGCGTCTTTGCATTTTGCAAATTAAATTGGGGTATGTGGGGAGGATAAGAACCAAAGTGTATAGCACAGTGATTTATTAGACACCTGAGCAGGTATACATTAAAAGTAAAACAACTTCCATCTCTTTTCTAGAGCACCAGAGCCACCTGGAAAATATTTCCAGTTATAAAATCGACAATGATCTTTCTGTTTTTTTCCTAAAGACTTTCAGACTTGACTACAGTATCACTTGTAGGGTTAATCCAATCTCATCTTTCTTTTACCTTTATTGTGCCTATGGACAAGTGATCTAATATAAGTAAAAGGAATGGACTAATCTTGTACTATATGAAAAAAATTGAATTGCAACTACATATAAAACTATGAAGCACATGCTTTTGGAAACAGAAAATGAGATAAATCATCTTTTTATCCAGGATAAAGCAACAGACAGCTGGTTTGGACTGAAAGCACTTGGGAGAAGGGCTGGTTGGGAGCGGCTCACATCCAGCCCTGAGGAAGAGAGTGAACGCTCCAATAAGTGCAATGGTGACTCTGGTCTGGGTAACTTTGGGACACAAGAGGATTAGGGAGCCTTAGCCGGTGGAGCTCAGCATTGCTCACATGTCATAAGAATTTGTGGATCCTGTCATATGTTTCAATCCCTGGAAGTAGAAGTTTCTGTTTGCCTCTGGAGACAGACTGCTCCTTTATTTGGAAGAAACCACCTCTTTGGTTACACAATATGAAATGGAGAGCCATTCCTTTTCCTGACCCTTAAGAAAAAAAAGAGGAGAAATCCCAAGGCACATATTTTAGGTTTGTTTGGTAAGATAAGTGCCAGTGCGCATTAATTCAGGGCTACAGCGAGGAGTGTGGTTAGGTTCTTAGGTGTGGGGACAGCAGGTAGAGATGTCATCCCACTTCCCCCACATCCTAGCAGATGTCATAGGACAATTCACTTAAACTCTCCACTTCCATTTTCTCGTCTTAAAATGAGGCTAATCACAGTTCCTGATTCATAGGGCTATTGTGAGGAGTCACGAAACAGTGCTCAGTAAGCATTAGGTGTCTGTTGCTGGGTTGGAAGGGGCACTTCCTTCCCCTCTTTGTGTTTAGACAGCAGACTGCTAAAATTGATGTCCAGTCTGTTGGAGATGCATCTGATTTGCAGAAACCATTAAAATGAGAAAGTAAGCAAAAATGTGGCCTTGCCGTCTGTTAGCGTGTGAGATATGCCAGCTATAATTATAAAAAAGGCTAATTAATTTTAGAATGGATAAAACCCAAAGAAGAGTCTTTGTTTGCAAACAAAATTGTGTTATAGCCAAAGCTTTGACAAAGAAAAGTCCAAATACCCCAAACTCATCTTTGTATTTTGTGAAAACAGGATATCATTGACAACAAAAATATCTACTTATTTGACACTGATGAAGTGAAAATGATAATTTAAACTGGGAGCACCTGCATATGAGACTGTAGAACTCCCACTCGTACTAGCTATACTTCTCTTTACAGAGATGTTTGAATTTCCCTTGGGAAAAGATGCAATGCAGACTCACTTTGAAACTTGGGTTCCTTGGCCAAAACATGCACATTCGTTTCCTTTTAATTTGTTCAAATGTATCATCAATACAACCAGAATCCCTATGCAGTTGGTACTGGACTAGTTAATTAGCAAGCATAAATATACATGTGAGAGAAAACACATTTACTGTTTAGAATGTATTTTACCTTTTTTTGGGCAAATATTCAAAGAGACAGCCTTTCCGTTTCCAAACAAGCAGAAGGTAATATATGACTTGGATGGATGGATGATCCTAATTTACCATATTTCACCAAGTCTTACTTAATGTAAGAAAGGCAAATGCTATCTCAACAGAACCTTAGTGGTGTCTCATAAGGAGGAAGTTGGAAGGATATTTATGCAGTTTTGGGATCTGAGCACAAGTGGTTTAAGGAAGACCTTTCAATTCAGGGAATCAGTTTATTGGGTCTGGTTCATGAGTTCTACTGGTAGCACAATTTGGTGGGATCTTGATGTGAATCTGAGGAATAGATCAGGTTGGACAGGCAGGCTGATGAGCAAACCATTTGCCTGGACAAATTGGTTGGCAGAAATTCCCTGAAGCAGCAGGGAAGTTATTTATTGGTTTATACCCTTATCTTTCTAAGCAAGAATTTCCTGGAACAAATTGTGAACTGGTGCATTGACAGTCTCAGCCCTCCTCCTGATACTGAAGCTCTGCGGACACAGGCTGTCTCCCTCCTCACCTGATACCAAGTCAAGTGTTCCTTCTCTTGTACCGTACCCTTCTTCTCTCTGCCCAGGACCAGTCTGCTTTAACCACAGAATGCAAGCTCCATTCTCTTTCCTCCCCTCTCCTTCTCCCTCACCCCACCTCTCTTGCAAGGGCGCAGCAGTGAAAGTGAACACTGTAAAGCTCCGAGTCTCGAAGGCCCGTCTGTGGGCTGGTTCTGGGCTGCTCCTGCTTTCCTTACCTGGGGAGTTTTTGTTTCCTCCTGGAACCCTCCATTCTTAACAGATTTTTCCAGGAACCATGCACAGCCAGGTTTATGAATCCCTGAACGAGGGGATATAAATGAGTAATAATTCAATATTACTCAAGCTGATTAAAGGTACAGGAGACCTAAACACTTCCCTGTTATTTCCATGACACCATGAGGAATGTCAGATTCAAATACTTATAATTGAAATAATTACAGGTGGGATTTGGGACTACATTTTACTAGCAATAAGCAGTAGCAGGTAAAAGATTTCAATACAATTTGCAAAGAAATTTTTTTTTAATTAAGAAAGTTACTTTCATCAACTTCTTCACATGGAAAGTTGAGGGAGGGAAAAAGGTGAGTCACATGGTATCTGAATGTAGCACTAGACCACAGGGTTTGTGCAAAAGCAGAGAATGAGAACCACTGGGCTAGAAAGAAACAGCTGGAAACTCCTGCTGTGAGGCTGCCTAATTAGCAGCTGTAGGGGATCACATTTGCATTCTAACAGGAAGTATGTTGCCATAACTTGAAGAAGACATAGGAAGGGGGAATTACTGGCTCTTTGTGCCCACGTGGGAGGGGAGATGATTTTTTTTTTAATTGGAGGGATTTTGAGAGTCCTCGTCCTCAGAGGTAGATCGCCATCCTTTTTGTCCTTCGCTAGAGAACGGCAAAAATAGCTTCCCTGTTACACCTGGCGTTTGTCTTGCACTTCCAATTCAGGCAAGTTGGGTCAGGTCATGCCTCATTAACAAACAACTCCCAAATCTCTGTTCCTTAACACATCAAACATGCATTTCCCCATCACACCAATGTCAGTACCACCCGGCCGGTAGCTCTGCCATGCAGGGTGCAGACTAATCGGGGTTCCACTCCTGCCTGTGCTTGCATGGTGTGGTAGAGGGGTCCTAGAGAATCCTATGCTGGCTCTGGAGCTTCCATAGAGAAGCAAGCTTCTGTTCAAATTCCACTTGCTGAAATTATTCACATGGCCACACATAACTTCAAAAGGGGAAGAAAGTTCCGCTCTACCATATGTGCGTAAAGAAGAGAATCAGAACACAGTATTTACCAACAGCCCTAATGGTTACCACAACCTCCAAACATTAACACGGGTTTAGGAAATAGATGTTCTTACGCTGGAATTGCAGGTCCAACAAAAACTAGTAGGCAGCCTGAAAAGTACTGAGACAGATAATGTGTCCCGAGAGAAGTTATTAGTATTTGCATTATCCCTGTGATGGTTTGTACTGGTGGGCTGGGATAAATTTTTACAGGGGCCAAAGTAGGAAAGACATTAGCTATCCCAATCTGTCCCAGCCTTTAATAAATGCCCAATCCCTCCCTCCTCTGTGAAATGTCCTATGACTATTTCGGGCTGCAATGTTCTCTCTGCTCTCTGCACTTTCTGCACGACAGTGCCTCGTGCATAGTCACTCCTTAATAACTACATGTGAAATGAATGGATGCTTGTAAATCAGTGTGCCAGGGGAAAGGTTTCTCCCCCTCTATGACACTCCACAAAGTGCCTTGGCCAAGGATGGACACACGGTACAAGAATCATAAGGCTTTAATAGCTGATTGACTGACTAAAAATATTAATATACACCAAACTGATGGATGGATGTGACTGGGCTCCTCTTGGTCCCTCAATGAATAGATGCTATCATATTTCCATCCAGAGCACATTGCTTACTCCTTCCACTTGGCTTTGCCACACAGTGAGCTGGGAGACTGCTGAATATAAATGACATTTGGCTGGGCCCATCTGAGGACAGTCATTAATATTGCTAACAGGTCCATGTGTTAAACTTGGCCCAACAAGGGCACCAGATGCATCCTCCCAGGCAACCTGGGGTCCTTCTGATGGCTCCTCCAGGCCAGGCACACTGCATCTGCTTCCATCGCGGCAGCCTGGCTGCTTGGCTGCAGACAGAGCAGCCGTGGCAAGAACTAACACTCTCTCAGTGAGGCGCCACTTCATGAAAAATGAATGTGGCTGGGGAGGTTGAGTCCTGCTGCCAGATCTGGTATACAGATTGTGTACTTCTTCTAATGACAGAGGACAGCCAATGAAAGATAATCTAGACCTGCTTCTTGGGTCCCAGCTGAGTTATCTAAATTCAACAAGGATTTATACATAGTTGTATGCCTACCATGTATCTAGCCCTGTGATCAGGAAAATGAGAGGTCAAAGATCCAGAAGAAAGGTCAGTCGAGGTGTCCTTTGACAAAGATATGATAATAGAGTTGAACAGTGTATAATTGGATGAGGAAATAAATGTCCCTCTGTGGTCATGGGTCAAGCATTTTTTAAGATTTCTGCGAAGGGATTCATAGACATTATTTCTTCTAGTATTTGCAACTATCCTATGAGTAGTAACAACTCTATTTTCCAGGTAAAGAAACCAAAGCCAAGAGGTTACACAGCTTCCCCCAAGGTCTGACCATTGATAAAGTCAAGATTTAAATCTCTCATTCTGAAAACCATGCTGCTAGATTCTACATTAGATATTGAGGGCTATTGAGTTCAGGAAAGGCAGGCCCAGAGTGTGACTAATAACAAGAAACATTTTCATAGTGCTCATTAGGCACCTGACATCTTTCTAAGCCCTTTCCATGTAATAACTCACTAACATTTATAGCAACCCCATCTGTTAGGTACTAACATATCCTCACTTTATAAATAAGGAAACACGCACAGAGAATTTAACTGATTAGCCCAAAGTCACGCAACCAAGTGGAGGAGTGGGGATTTAAACCCAGATGAGAACTGGTTTTCTTCCTGCCCACTATACTCTATTAAACAGTGCTGGTAATGGTCACTCCCCTTGCCCCAGCAAATGTGGCCAGGCCTTCACCTGAGAAAGTTATTAAGTGCTTTTTTTCTGTCTTGGCTCAAAGCCAAGTTTCCAAACTCCTAGAGGTCAACACTGCCTAGGCTTTGTTTTCAAAATCTAGAAAAGGAGGGCTTTAAAGCTTAGATGTGGCCAAAGTTGATAGATTGATAGATATGATATAGATATTTTTCTAACTTCTGCCCAAAATAAGAAGCCAGTGGAGGAGGGAGGTGATCCCACAGGTGAAAGGGTCAATCTCCGGCTCCCAGGAAAGTTGGTAGGACTCCTGAGAGTGAGACTGCACAGTGGAAAGGCGGGACATGAGGGCGCGAGGCTCCTGGCCTCATGAATAATCTCATCGTGCAAGTTTGATACAGAGATAGCGAGGCTATCGACTTCGAGAAACCAGGTAGATTTAGACTCTTACAGTCCTGATGACCTTTGTGGACAGAAGGTCAGAGGACCTGAATCAAATGCTCTGGGATATAGGGACTCTGCGGGGTTCCTAAATGGTTCTCAAGGAGGTATATGAGTTCTCCACAGCAACCAGATATTAAATTTCTTATCTACTTCGACAAACAGGGAGTTGGAGTCAGATTGAATTTGATTTGGAAAAAAAAAGGAATGGAAGATTCTTGGCCATGAGTTAAAACCCTTTCGATATACAGATATTATCGAGAAATTCTGCACTTTAAATATTTGGTACAGTATTAGCTTGAGTAGCGGGGAAACGCTTCCCTTCTCCTTTCTCTAATTCACATGCTCCTGCCCATGAACGCACACACACACACACACACTCACTATGGAAAAAAAGAATAGAGAGGAGGAAAAATAACAAAGCTAGAAAGATTTGCTGTGGCAGATGCAAAAATTAATATCAACTGTTTTCCCAAGTAATAGAATCAGATGTTTAGTTTAGCAGGAGTCTGTCGTGTATCTAATTTTTCCATTAAGATTTTCATAGACAGAAATCTGATAACCATTTTTGCAGTGAATACGGCCGAGGTGTACTTGCATGGTTGAAGGGGAGGAAAATGAATATGTGCATTTAAAATTTTTATGATTACATTTTTAGTGAAGGGAGGAGGATGACTGTAGTTTCATGACTGCTTTAATGCAATTGGTTCCACTTAGAGGAGATGACATGTTGAATCGTGATGAGTAAAGATGTGCAGAACGCTTCTCCAGTAATTGGAATTCAAGCAACAATAACACCGGGCATTGTTGAAGCCTTTACAGCTTTTTTAAAGAAGGTCGCTTTCCTTCTTTCTGGAAAAAAATGCACATATTATAGAACATCACGACCTCACTCAACAGTAAAAAGAGAAATTAAAAATTATTTCACCTGAGTGCATCTGCATTTGAATCAAGCATGTGCTAAAGTTTATGCAACTTCTGATGCACAATTTCTTCTCCCTACTTCCTCTTGTTATACAAATCACAGAATTTTAAAGCTGAATACTGTATCTTAGGAGCAATTTTGTGTCAAATCTCAATTCAGAAATGAGGAAATAAAGGCCTAGAGAAGTAAGGTAACTTACCTGTGGATGCACAGTAAATTGATGGCAGAAATGAGACCAAGCTCAGAACTCCTGATTCTGCTTCTTGTATAGCCAGAGAGGAGGGGGTCTGAGAAGTAGGGGGAGAATAACCACGGCCAAGTGAAGAGAGGGCTTCAGGGGCCGATTATTCTGGGAAAACATCAAGAAGAAGTTGAATGAGAATAACAGCTGATAAAATGTCATCGACTGTAGTAAACAGATCACAGATGATCTTTTTAGTCAGGATATTTTGATCATGAAGGGTAGAAAACCATCTAAAACTAGCCGGAGTTAAAGGAAAAGTTTACATCCTCATGTAACCAAGAAGCCTAGATTTAGAGGTGATTTCAAGGACACCTGGATGGTTATTGATTTCAAATAACCATCAGGGCCTTCTCTCCAGCTCTATTTCTTAGTTTTCTATATTGGTCTCATTCTTTCCTGTAAGTAGTATCTTCCATGCAGTGAAGAAGAGGGCCACCTGTAATCCCATGTTCATTTCCTCCCAGTTTGGCAACTTCAGCTGAAAAAGAATGCCTGTCTTCCAATGCTCAAACAGTAATCACAGGGCAGAACATTAACTTTCCCTATTAAGGTCATATGCCAACCCTATACTCAATAAATTAGTATGATTGGCCAGATTTGAACAATATTTCGATCCTCTAGCTGGTGCAATCCAGAGAGATTTTATGATTCACTGACCAACTAGGGGCACAGAATAAGAGTATCTTGGAGGGAAGGGGCTATGTAATGGGAAGAAACAGGGAAGAAACAACCTAAAAATTGAAACAATAGCTTTAGTCTTCCTCCAGTAACCAACAAGCACAAACACCCTTTTTCTCTAACCTTTGATTCCACCTATCAAATTACAGGCATCCATGTACAATTAAAACCATGCTCAACACTTCCCCAACGGGTTATAGCCCAAAGTCAGTTCCAGATACAACATACTGATTTCATGTCACGATCTTTTGAGCATCAAATCAAAAGGATATTTGCTGTGCTTCTATGCCTATTGAAATCCTATTTCAATATTCCATGGTCTAAGGATAGAATAAATGCTCAATTTTGTCACCTAAAATGTGCCAATTTAAAAACGGAAGTAAAATAAAATAACAAACCCAAACCTCCCATTTAGAAATCAGAGAAGAGGGAATAACGTAAGAGGGTCCTTGATCTATCACACATGCCACGGACTCCTAGACAGGAAGGGCACTTTCTCTCCGCACTAGTGGGGCAGTAGGAGCCAGGGGACGTCCATTTGACTGCCCCACTTCTATTACCTGGTGCCTTTTTCTCCATGATCATGCCAGACAGAGGCATGGCAACAAGTTATAGTCTAGAAGTTCTATCACTTTAAGAGCCTACTTCCCGTAGGTACAATTATACGGATCTTAGGATTGCCTTAGAAATTGAGAAAGCATGTATCCCTATTTGGCAAGATCATGTTTCTCTGGCAATACAACCACCTTAAAACCTCAGTCAACTTCAAGGCTACTATATTCCTATAAACTCCCAGTAACCAACACTGGGCCATTTTTAAAGATATGACCCAGGTATGTGGATCTCAGTGGTAGATTGTTTCCCATAGCAACAGGCCTCGATGCTAGCCTGTAGTGGATGCCATGGGGCACCTCCCAGATGTCCTGTCCGGGACTGCAATGCTCCTTCCCCTACAGCTGGAAGTTTTAGCAACCGACAGCTTTCAGCTGTGTTCCTCTCTAGAACTTGCCCTTAGCTGAAGAGAGCTGCCTCTTACAATTTTTGCACCTTCCCTGAATTTAGGAACATATCCATTGATTGGTCAATGCAGGGGTAAAAAATGCCCAGCCCGCCTGTCCAATGTCAGATAACTCTGAAGGGCCGACTCAGCTCCATAACTTCATATAGAATTGGCTGATGTCTTTACTGTTACTGCATCACTCTGCCTAACCCTGCTGCCATTATTCCTGCAGAGGTGTGGATTCTGAAAGCATTCTCACAGGAAACCCTCTGCTTGCAAACCCCCATCTCAGTGTCTGCTTCTCAGGGAACCCAATCAATGACAGACAGCACCAGGAGTCCAACAGAAAAGACACTAAAATGAGATTTTTGGAGCTCAGCTTGATAACCCACAAGCCATCCAGCAATGAGGATCCCAAAATGGTATTGGTGGAGCACGGTTAGTCCTTGACATGTAATAGCAGAGTAGTTGTTAAAACATTCCCCAGTGATTAACTGGGCTGGTATAGCAAGGAAGGAGAAAGCACCGATACGTGCCATGTGTCAGATGATTGAGAAATATTTGAGAATTAGTAATTATGAGGACTATGGAACCAGATGGATGTTGCTATGGCAATGAACACTTTGAAGATAAATGGTGAAAGGATGAGGGTGATTAATGTCCAGCCAAAGACTAAGGCCACAGGATCCTCTTAGAAGTGTATAGACTTTAATCTCCTGCAATGGGAGAGAGGAAAAAACTGAGGCTAGAGCCTAAGATTGAATTGTAATAATAACAGAGCTTGAGAGGAGGTTGAATGTTCCAAATTAACACATCTGCTATGACAAGCTCAGGCCTCCTATTGGAAATTGATGGACTCTGGGAAAACTAAAAGCTGCCAAACTTTAGTAGGGTCTTCTATCAGTCAGAGTTCCACCAAAAAATCAGACCAGTCGGACATATATACATACATCATTATATGTGTGTACGTGCGTGTGTTCATACAGAGACAGACACATGCATGTATGTGTATATGTGCATGTGTTAACAAATGTATGGCTTGTTACAAGGAACTGGCTTACACAATCGGGGCTGGCTAAGCAAGTCTGCGATCGTAGGGCAGACTATCAGGAAGCGCAGGATGGAAGTCTCAGGTATGCATCGAAGCTGCTGTCCACCGGTGGAGTTTCTCCCTCAGGGAAATCTAAGCTCTGCTCTTTGGCCCTTTCAACTGAGTTCCATCAGGCCCATCCACCCATATTATTCAGAGTGATTTCCTTTACTTAAAGTCAACTGATTGTAGATGTTAATCACGTCTACAAAATACGTTCGTGGCAATGTCTATCAATACTTGACAGTTTGGTTCCATAACTAGGCACTGCCACCTGGCAGAATCAACTCACACAACTCACTACGCAGGCCAAGAGCAGGAAAGGGCTCTGCAGCCCCTCCAGGCTGCGGATCATCACGTCTGTTGTCTCACAGCTTCTGTGGAGGAGCCAGAGCACAGTTTCCCGGGGCCTCCGCTGAGGGTCTGTGGTAGGGAAAGATGCCATGTGGAGTTTATGCGGAGACCCAGTGGGAGAATCACACCACCGATGAATCCACGGAATTGAAGTGAGAGGGGCTGCCTTTGCCATCATTCTGAGCACCCCACCTAGTGAACCTGTGCCTCCCATTTCCACAACTCTGGGATCTGTGGTTTGGAGGTTCTGGTTCTTAGATGGGGAACAAGTCTACCAGTTAACACAGCTACAGTCCTACTAAACTCAGGTGCAGCTGCTGCTTGGTTATTTCATACATCCCCCAGGTGATCCAACTGGTGTCTCTTGGTATCCCCTTGCCCAATTTTGACATTAAATGGAAAAGCACAGAGCAGAGACCCATGGTATCCAGGGGCTCAGGAACATAGGTCTGGCCATGCCACCAGGCAAAGCCCTTAGACCAGCATAGTGGTAACCAGTGGTGAGGGGGAGCTTGAGTAAGTGGTGCAGGAAAGAGATAAACATTATTTACATCCCATCCTTGAAATGAGCTGCAGCAGCCAGTAGCCGCTCTTGCAATGGGCAATGCAACATGACATTGACCTTGCGCCATTTGAACCTGCATGCTTCATATGATAAAATTTAGTGGCAGCTTCTTCAGGATACATGGGGATTCCTTTTCTGAGGGAAACGAGTAATTTGTCTGTTTGGGAGATTGAGGAGAGCATAGATAGGGCTCTGGAACAGCTGGCTACAAAGACTGTCCCATTTAGCCTCTTAGAATCACATCTCAAATCACAAACTCACCAATTCACCATGGCTGTTGATGTTTCCCCTACTTCTGGTAATGCAACACTGTGCTTTTTTTTGGAAACCTCCTCCTGAACTTCTTTTGGTACGAGCTGGCTATCATTCATTGTAACCTGACGCCAGTCCCTCATTCAAGTTGCAGGGACACAATCGCCTAGGCCTGAGCAGCCACATTACCACTTTCCCTTGTACCGTGTAGCATATGGTTCAAGTGGAGCCAATCGATGACCTCTCCAGGGAGTGATAACTGAGCACTGAAAAATGACACCCTACTTTTCCTGCCATTGCTCAACTTAGAGTATGTGCTAGTGGCTATTATTGTATATAGCCTCCTTGTAGACTTTTCTCTCTCTTTCTCTCTGTCTCTCCACCCCCCAACTCCCCTTCTCTCTGTATAACACTTTTATTCAACTTTATAACTTTTAACACCATGCCTTAAATTTCTGTTTATACAAAAAATTGATTATCTTTTCACTTAAGTTAGCTTAGTGGATTGTTTGCAAGTGATGGAGGAAGATAGACAATGCATTAACAGTTTGGAGATAAAACTGATACATGGAGAACCCTGAGAAATGACAAGGCGATACCAGGGCTCTCCCATACCTATTCTCCTCCACTATGTCTCTAATGCTTAATAATTCTCACCATTAAAGAGCCATGAGAAACAGGGAATATAAGGCAAATGGTTTGGCCTCATCTGTCCAACTGTTTCTTTAAAAATAACCCTTGTCAAAAACCACAATAAAAACCCTTAGAATGCTCTAGGTCTATGTCACAGGTTGAGTTTCTCAGGAAGCAGCCTATGAAGGAGAGACTTGTGTGTGTGGAATTTACTGAGGACAGCTTTCAGTTTCAAAACCTGTTGGGGAGTAAGGAAACAGAATTGAGCAGAGAAAGAAACTGAAATACAATGTAGTCATAGCAAAGACTTCAACCAATCCTCTAGGGCACTCTTGAGCTTGGATAGCCTTCAGAACTGTCCCAAATTAAACTAGGGAGCCAATTGTCTATGCTCTGCATCGACCAGTCATTAGAAGTAAGCTTCACTTGAGAAGGGGGCATGATTTGGGCCAAGGTGGCTTTTTCAGCCAAGCGCAAGTCCCAGAGGGAGTGTTCACAGGCACCTGTGAGCCTTCAACACCCCCAGAAGCTGGAGGAATGAGTGTAGCATCTGAAGTTAAAATTCTTTAAGTATTTTAGTTTACTGGCATAATTTTTATTATATCACTTAATTTTTTAGTCTCCTTTTTTGTCACAAAAAGGAGACTTTTGTCTATTTCTATTCATTATGTTATTTTTATCTGATCAAAATTGCCAGTCTGTCTATTTTGGTAGTTTGGATTTGTTAATTTACTCTATGTTACTTTAATTTCTACTCAAGGAATATATAGCCTTATCTTTACTATATCTTTACTTTCATTGAGTTTATTTTTTTTCTTCTTCTAACTTCTCAAAATGGACAAATAAGTCATCAATTAATATTTTCTTATACATTTTCCTTTTGTGAGACAATACTTCCTAATAATAATAATATTATTATTTAAAATGATGAATTTATTTGTTAGCACTGTTCTTACAACATATTTTGATACAAGGGGTTCTCATGATGACTAAAAACTTTATAAATTAGGCTAAGATGATAGTTTTTTAAATCTGATGTGGTAATTAGAAACATGGCCCCAAAATCTTTGACAGATCGTCTTTTGATTGTGGAGCCCATGTCTACTCACTTAGAATCTAGGGGGCTTGTGACTATTAAAAAAAAAAACAACTTAAAGTAAGGTACAGGTAAAGCCATATGTCTTCCACGGGTAGGTCAGAATGTGGTCATTAAGCTTCGTATTGATGCTCTTGGGTAGTGACTCTGGAGCGAACCAGCCGCCATGGAAGAAGACCAACTACTTGGAGTCCGCCTTGCTGGAGAGGTCACATTGGACAGTTCATTTAACAGAAACAGCTGAGTTTTTAGCTGATAACCAGAAAAAGTACCAGGCATGTGAGTACCACCTCTTGAATACACAGTCTAGTCAACCTTCTAATAAGTGTTTTCCTGGCTGATATCTGACTGCAGATGCCTAAAAGAACCAAGTAAGAACTGCTCTGCTAGGGCCTTTCCAAATTCACGACCCACAAAATTGCAAGCAAAATAAAATGGTTGCTGCACACAACTAACTTTGTGGTAATCTGTTATCCAGGATTAGGAGTGGAATAGAATTTGATACCAGAAGTTGGGTGCTTTACAACTAAAACCTAAAACATACAACATTGGCTTTAGGATGGAGTGCTGAGCAGAAGCTGGAAGGTCTTTGAGGAGACTTTTAGTGGAAACATGATGAGACCTGAGGAGGTTGTTGGTAAGGGCTTAAGGGAAATGGTACTGAAAGCACAGTAGTATCTCAGTCCTGACACAACCATGCCGGAGAGGCTTTGGGTAGACACTGTGGTTCATAGTCTCCGCAGAGTTCTCAGAAAACAGCCAGCACCAGCTCCCAAATATGCGTGAGCCTTCATGAATGCCCAGGATCCCTGTCTGCTACAACTTCTACATAAGAAAGCTTTTAAATGTGAACTTTTCTTTTGGCAACCAGCCCTTTTTCTATTTAGAGTTGTTATCTTGAGTTTTCATGCTAGAAAGCCAACATCTTTAAAAATTATAATTTTTAAAGTGATTTACATATTTCATTTTTCTTATTGCATCAACTAGAACAGCTAAAATCATGTTAAATAAAAGTGGGTATAACAGATATTCTTGTCTTGTTCTATATTAATGGTAGCTTAAAGAAGTGTTATTAATAATAATAATGGCCATTATTGATTACTATTTTGTGCTACGTGCATAATAATGGTAAAAAATAGTTCTTAAAAGCAAAGATTCAGAAGCCAGACTCTCTGGGTTCTAATCCCACCCCTCTGCTTTCTCCGGTATAAGGCAAGTCATTTTACCAGACTTTCCTTCAGTTTTCTCACTTATGAAATGGGGATAACAATGGTCTACTTTTTCATAAGGTTATTGTGGGGATTAAATTAATGCAGAAAATTAGCATCACTTAGTGCAATGTCTGACTCTTGGCAAATGCTATGCAAGTATCTATTATTGTCAACCTTTGTCAGATATGTGCTACGCCCAGAGTCTGTGCTAAGAGCTTCAACACACTGTCACATACAATTGCCACAACTTCTCTAAGGTACACACTATTATATTAGTATTTCAGAAGGGGAATCTGTAGCTCCAAAGGATTACATAACTTGCCCAGTTGCTTAACTGTAAATGACAGAGCAAGGTTTTCAACTGGAGGCCATATGACTTTCAAGTTCCTATTTTCCCCCAATGAGATGATATGCTTCTAGTTCCATGCCAAATACTTTGCAAAAGCGAAGAGAAATATGATGCATAGCTCCTGCCCTCATGGGTCTTAAAACTCCAGGAGTCAGTCAGGGCTGCCAAGAAAGTACTCAGTTTGCTGGATCACAGGAGAGGCAGAGAGAGGAGCAGCTGCAAGTAACTTGTCTCCATCCAAAGTGCTAAATTTTGAACGTTAAGGAAAGCGGCTGCCCTGGATTTCCCTGAAGAGCAGTGAGCTGTCAGGTGCTGAGATTCCATCAGACAAAGGGCCCAGGTTATCTCTCTGCAGGGATCTGATATTTGACCTCGGTTTGCTTTTATTCTGAAGTCGTAATGAAAGGTTGAGAAGAGGATAGCCAAAGAAATGTCTGGCATGGAAGGTTGGCTCCCCTGAATAAATTGCAGTGATTAGGGAATGAACATTTTTGGAGACCTCTGAAATAACTTTTCCATTTTAATGGTACTTTATTGCAAACAGGCTCTCTCTTCAACCTTGGCTTTTCTTATGACATTCAATTCCGCATATTTAACTGTTGACTGGATAGCCCTGCACTTAAGAACAATAACATCATCTGAAACTGAAATAATCCAAGTAAATCTGACATTATAATCCAACTTTACCTTCCCACCTACACTTCGTTGTCATTAATATTGTCATTAATCTTATTGTGCATGCTTAACACTGTGAAATCATTCTCGACCTTCTCCTTCAAGATGATCACTAGGTTCACTGAATTTTCCACATCTCCTCTCCCTCTCTTTCTCTGTCTCTCTCTGTCTGAACTACAGCTCTCTCTCTAGTTTTCACCTACATATGCACACAGCCTGATCATGACTATTTTCTAATGAAATTTCCTTCTTTCACTTCAAATCCCCCTTACCCAGCATGACAAAATAAACCATTCAAAAAAATCTTATTTAGTAGGGAAAGGGAAAAATGGTAACTTTATAGTAGAGAAATCTGGCACACACAGTACCTTAAGCATGTGATGAAAGCTAACATCGCCAGATATGGCATGTGGATGTCATGACTTTATCATGTAATGTGACCAGAAGGGTCCTGAAGGTGAACCCCAATGTAATCACAAGAAAAAAAGAATCAGACACACCCAGATTGGGAGAAATTCTATTGGATATTTGGCCAGCACTCCGTAAGACTGTCAAGGTCATGACCAACAAGTGAAGACAGAGAAACTGTTACAGACCAGAGGAAACTGGGGAATTATGACAATTAAATGCAATGTGGTACCCTGACTTTAATCCTGGAATAGAGTGAGGACATTAATGGAAAACCTAGTGAAACCCAAATGGCTGGAGTTTAATTAGCGGTAATATATCGATGCTGATTTCTCAATTTATTTTTTTTTGGAAACAGAGTCTCACTCTGTTGCCCGGGCTAGAGTGCCGTGGTGTCAGCCTAGCTCACAGCAACCTCAAACTCCTGGGCTCAAGTGATCCCCCTGACTCAGCCTCCCGAGTGGCTGGGACTACAGGCACGCACCACCATGCCTGGCTAATTTTTTCTATATATTTTTAGTTGTCGTAAGATGATGATCGTGAAAACTAGGTTAGGGGTGTATAGAAATACTCTGTACTCTCTTTATAACTTTTTTGTAAATCAAAAATTATTCCAAAATTAGAAAGTTTATTTCAAAATATTCTTTGTGCAAAAACTTTCACCAGAGCCCCACCGTTCACCGAGTCCACGGGTATAATCCTGCTGCCCGTGGCTCACTGTTGCCTTCTTCAGTCATCTCTGATGGGCAGATTTATGCTCCCCCGAAGAAGTCCACACCCTAATCTCTGGAGCCTGGAAATGTTATCTTACGTGGTGCGATGAAGGTTATAGTCCTTGACAAGGGGAGGTTATCCTGGATCATTCGGGTAAGCCCAACCTTATCCCATGAACCCTTTAAAAGCAGAAAACTCTCTGTCTGGAAGCAGAAGAGGTGTGGCAGAAGTGAGAAGTCGGAGAGATTCAAAGCACAAGAAGGATTTGATGCTCTGGTGCTGCCTGTGAAATGCAGGGCCCCACATGCAAAGACCAGAGAGAGGCCTCTGGAAGCTGAGGGCAGTCCCCAGCCGACGGCCAGCAGGGAGAAGAGAGGCTCAGTCCTGCAGCTGCAGGAACTGGATTCTGCTGAGACCTGGCTGAGCCCAAAGTGCAGTTTATCCCAGAACCACTTGGCAGGAACCCACACCAAGTGACATCCTGACTTTGGCTTTGCGACACCCAGAGCAGAGAAACGAGGCAACCCAATCCTAAACCAGACATGGCAAACACATTTCACAAAAACACATGGTACTCTTACTTTGTCTTTTCTAATTCTATTCTCTCTGCCTGGACAGTAGTTTTAAAAAACTCAAATGATGAAGTACATTATTTCTTTTTGGTCCAATGTAGGCTTTTCCATCTTGTTTCTTACTGTCTCTGCCATTCATTTAGTCCATGGGCTAGGTCACTTGTTATTGTTTCTCTCCACACAAATATATAATTTTTCTAACTAGGTTATAATTCCTTTGAGGGCTTTGGTGTTGTCCTCTCCATTACTACGCATACATACGTGTGTGCGTGTGCGTGTGCGTGTGCGTGTGTAAGTATTTCCAGCTGCTCACTGTAGCCTGTGAGACCCTGTCTGACCCTGCCTGCCTCCACCTCCTTCTCAGGCTTCTCATCCCTCAGTCTCTGACATGCACACTGGGTTTCCATCCATGCTTGGTAAATATTTGCTGTGCGTAAAACGCCAGTGTTCATTGTCCTAAGCATAGTTAGTCAATAACATGATGATGATGGTAGTTGTGGGGAGGAGGAGGAGGATGGAGGAGAAAATAATGTCAGATTCTGAGATAAGAGAGTAAAGAAAAATATTATGAGGCATGATAGATATTCCTCAAAATTTGTGTTTTTCCACTTGGTTCTTTTGCCCCCACAGAATATTTGGCAATGCCTGGAGACATTCTTGATTGTTATGGTGAGGGAGGGAGAATTTCAACTGACTTTGCTACTAAACATCCAACAATGCACAAGACAGCCCCCACGGCACAGAAGTAGCCAACCCAAATGTAAACAATGTCAAGGCTGAGAACCTCTATTCTAAAGCCACACTGCCCGGCAGTACATAAGGCATGAGGTTTCTGCTGTACTTTGGAATATAAACAAGGACCTGTACAGTTGAATAATCCTAGCTCAGTCCTTAGGGACACAGTAATCACATGTGAACAACAGCATTTATTCCACACTTCCGTGGCTGTCTCTGCCATGTCTAGATATGTTAATCTGTCAATTCCTGAAATTAAAATATTTTCTTGAGCTACAAATTAGCATCTTTTCATAAACAAGCTAACCCTAAAGATGGGATTATATGTCCACAGAGGCTAAAGAAAAACAAGTTCTCAGCACATTATCTAATTAACAGCCGCGGCTGCCATCCACTTAGCGCTCCCGTGTGCTGTCTCCCTCCTTTAAGGCCAGCGCTCATTTGCACAAATGTTCGCATTCAGTCCTCATAATATTTATCTTGTCAAGTTATGAAAAATTGCTGAAAAGTTATTTTGCATATCTCCAGGCATCTGAGCCTGAGAGAAAGCGTTCAAGCCCAGTGAAGGGTCCATTTGCCAGACGCCACTTCACCAGGGGGAAGGTAGAGTTTGCCAAAGACTGTTTTTCTCCCCAAATTTTCTAAATAAATAAATTCTCCTAAACCTTCCCACACTCCGATGTATCACTTTTTAAGCTTCTCGAAAGCTAAGACATCTAAACAAGAGAAATTTAGTTAAGGAAAAAAATGTAGCTTTCAAGATCAGAAGCTAGTAAAGTACTTTCATATCAGAAGTTCAATTTAATCTGAAAAGAAAAGAAATCTATCAATGTCCATTCAACTTGCTCAAAAACCTGAGGGACATTCAGTTTCCTCCTAGTTGAATCTATGTATTAGATGTTATTTTGGTCTTTCTGTTCCTGAAAACATTTACTTTAAGGTGTACCATATAATTGAATTGGCATTTTTTTTCTTAGTCTGTGTATGTCTACATTTTTCAAACACTCCTTAGATTTTTAACTGCAGGTAAAATTTCTCTAAAATGGGCAAGTGATTTATTTTCTCATACAACGACATTCAGTAATATCAGGGAACCAGGCTGGTGTTCTCAAGTGGACTATATCAAGTTTAACTGCTTCTGATTCTGGGACCCTTCCCTTCCATTATGGACGGCTGGAAACCCATAGTGGAGTCCCTCATCAATGCTCAGCCACGCTGGGGGGATAATAGCCTGACAGAAACACATCTCGGGAAGAAGTAACTCTATCGACATTTCACACAAAGACCAACTTTGATAGCCAAGCCTGAATCTAACAACTTCTATTAAAGATATCAGGCTATGTAAGATCATAACACACTTCGGATCCTTGGGGTTGATGAAGGCATCTAGCAAACTCTTGGACAAGCACCAAACACTTGACTGTCCCTTACTCCAGTAGAAGGAAGCAGCTTACTAAGTACCACACAGTGATGGGCACTTTCAACTCCATTTTACAAATAAAGAAACTCAGGTTCAGAGAGTTTTGGTACCTTCACCAAGATAGTAGAATAAGGAGTTAGTGTTTGAACTTGGATGTACTGTGCTCCAAAGCCCTTGATTTACTTCCCTCGATACCCTGACTGACAGCCACCAGCGTGCCAGCCCCAACACTCATCCCAGCAACAGCACCAGGCATGGAGAAAGGGGGAGAAACATGAGCCTTGATATCTAAGCACAGCCATCCAAGGACGTAAAGTATTTTGCTTTGGTTTGCCTGTCTCTGCATTGCTTTTGCAATTATTTCCTCTGTGGGGAATGGAGATGTACTGTGAGTCAGCTGCTCTTCAGTCGGTCAGGGCTGCATCAAGCAGTGGCACCTTCCCCACCTCTGGCCAAAGCAGCTTTGAGCAGGTGACCTTCACCTCCCTGAACCTCACTCCTTCATTCGCCACAGGATGACAACAACTCTGGCCATTCGTAGTGTTTGAACACATTACATAAAGCAATGTTCTGAGTGCTCCTTGAACACATCCAGAAGTATGTAAACGTGTTCTTAACCATGCATGCCCCTCCCTCTCTACATAATAAGCTAAGACTGAAAACTTAGCCCAAACTTTATGAGGCCAGAAACCCAGCGGAAGCAACTACAAGGGCTGACAAAGCCTTCTTAAGAAGCCCCAGTAAAGCCACCTACATCTCAAATTGAGAATCACATTTTAACTCTATGCCTCCCTTATCCTTTCAGGAATTAGTGTGAGTTTAAAAACAAATGCAAATTAGGACAAACAAACGCTCTGCAACTTGACATTAAGCAGAATGTCAGCAAGGGAGCCAGGGTGGGAGGAGATGTCCTCCTACTTTGAGAGACAGCGGCGGCTCACCTTTTCTTCTACTAAAAGCCAGACCCTGTGGCTTTTCTGCAGGATTAATAGGACCTCAGTGTGTCCCCGGTAGGTCTGGCTTTTAGAGTGCTTGGGCAGGCTGGAGCCTCAGCTGCACCGTGCTCATCTCCCATCCCTGCTGACATGTTTTTCCAGATGGCAGCCAAGTGCACAGAGGGTCTGGCTAAGAATATCTGGGACTCCACCTCCTTCGCTCTCCTCCCCATGAGTTTTCTCAGAGATCCAAAGTTTATCTAAACAGCTCCTGTTTTCTGCCCAGCAAAAATCGTACCAAGTCCTTTGAATAAAGTAAGAGTCCACACTGTGGTAGGCAGCCTCCGAGGTGGCCACAATGATCCTCAGCTTCTGGGACTCACATCCTCATGCATGCTCTTCCTTTGAGTGTGAGCTAGATTTATGGACTTGCTTCTAACTAGTAAAACAGAGTCAGAGTTATAGAGTGTCACTGCTGAGATTAGGTTACGAAAAGACTGTAGCTTTGGTCTAGGGACACCACCACGCCTAGGTTGCTCACTTTGCTAGAACCCAGCTACTATGTGTGAGCCATCCTCAGAGACACCCGCACGACAAGGGACCAAAGGGGCCTTCAGCCAACAGCCATCGAGGAAGTGGGTCCTCCTGTCCAGCAGCACACAAGGAACTGAATCCTTCCCACACCTGCTAGAGTGTTGGGAGTGGACCCTCACCTGGTTCAGCTCTCCTGAGACCACAAAGCCCGCCAGCACCTGCATTGCAACCTAGAGCTCCCAGGTCAGAAGCATTGGGATCAGCTATGCCCAGATTCCCGACCCACAGAAACTGTGAGATGATAAACGTTTGTTATTTTCAGCCCCTACATTTTGGAGCAATTTGTTACACAGTGATATAGAATTAATACACCACTCCTAGCAAACATTCCCAAGAATCTGACTAGACAAAAGAACGTCCTTCGAATAAGTGCTTCCTTATCACCAAAAAACAATTTTGAATGGGGATGAGCCTATCTCTATAATCAATTCCAGTACGTTGGTCTTCTGAGGCTGATATAGTACAATAGTTAAGAGCCCAGACTTTCTGGGTTTAAATAGCGACTCCAATACTCGCGCACTCCATGGCTTTGAGGAAGCTACTTAGCTTAGATAATTGGCTGCATATTCTTATTTGAGCTCTCTTTGCTGTAGAAACATAAATCATTCATCTTTCCTGATTCTACTATCCACTTAAATATTTGATAATCTGTAGAATTTATAAAGCGTCTGACTTTCTATTTCGATTTCCTTCAACCACCATGAATTAAATGTGTTTCTTATTTTCTCTTTCAATGAAATCAATCAAAATCCAGATGTACTGAGTTTGTAACTAAGACTTTGAGTATTGACAGTGAACATGAAAACTCTTTAGATGAGAGAATTTATAAGAGCCACAGTTTTAATACTTCTCCGTAAGACCTGTCATTAAGGAAGCCGATAATTCATCAGCAGAGAATCCCTAGGAAAGTAGGGCAGAAATGGCTTTGTGTACTGATTTTCATTTCTACATTCCAAATAGAGCTGTCCCAAACCTTGCCTGCTGCTTCATGTACTGGTAATGATTGGTAATCACTTCATGATTGGTAATCACTGATCTACTTAGCTGTATGTTTCTTCCAGAGATCAGTGGTTTTCAAAGTGGCATCCAGCCTAGTGGCATCTCATCACCTGAGAATTTGCTAAACATGAAAATGATTGAATCCTACCCCCGACCTAGTGAAGCAACAGCTCTGGAGCTGGGGCCAGCATCTACGTTTTAACAAGCTCTTCACATGATTCTGCTGTCCCCTAAAGTTTGAGAGCCACTTCTATAGAGCAGTGTCCATGGATTATTTAACCTGATATCCTGATCTTTCTAGTGCACAGTGTCTGACCTAAAGTATCCATTCAGGAGATGTTTGTGAAAGAGTGACAGGTCAAAGGCTTTGATTTTGGATCTTCTGAGGCTCCTCTGGGTCATCTTGTTAGGCCTGGTGCAGGGTAAACAGGTGACAAGGAGGTGGTTAAGGACGGAGAGCGGGAACCGAATTGAGGCTAGGAACTGTTCCCCAGTGGGAACATACATGGTAAAAAGTTCCTAGTAACCTTTAACTGACTTAGAGCTCATTACCATCTAATTAACATAACACAAGTAGAGCTTTGTGGAAAATTCTAGAAAAGACACATGCACAGGAAGGGAAATGGTTATATAATCTATTATATAACCTGTCGTGTGATCTGTTGTATAACCACAGCCTGTCAATCACCCCCAAAGGTAGGAAACAGCAACCAATCCTGCCAGGGGAAAGGCGGGACAAACTAGTAGCTTATAAAAGGCAACATGTGCTCAGCCTCCAGCGCCTTTCTCCACTCCTGGAGACTGACTCGTTCCACTCTCTCCAGAGCGTATTTTCCCTTTGTGCATCTTTCTTTACTTTCATTTTTTCTTTTATGTGACAAACTGTTTGTATACAGTTGCTCAGTGTTTACAATCACTCTGTCACTGGCTTGACTCAGTACCCATTCTTGACATTGGACACCAGGGGACCAGGGAACATCTGCACAGACGAACCTAACAATCTGAGAAAAGGGAATTATGAGCTGTCAGGGTCCATATAACAACAATAACAAAAAAATGTCCAGGAAAGCCCTGTGACTGATAAACTCCTGCAACTCACCCTCTGTGTCTCACTTCAACTCATACCTGCTTTGCAGACCTTTCCAACTGTACCAGGCAAGCTTAGGCCCCTTGTCCCATAATCCTCCTGTCTGCGTCCATTCCTTATTATTTAAGTGACCGTATCCCAACTGAACACTGACTATAGTTATTCATTTTATACTCTTAATAACTAGCACACTTTTTAGAACAGAGCTAACACAGAAAAAATATTTCTTCATTAATAAGTGCTATGGCATGCATAAGTCCACATTGAATTCTAATAAATCAGTGTTGAAATTACTACCAAAGCTATACATGCCCGAGATAATCCTGAGGATGATTTTAGTTAGTCCCTTGGTAATTTTAAACCTTATATTACATCCAAACAGATGAGAGTCTAGGAGCCAGGTTTTCTCTGCCACCTTCCTTCTGCCTTAACGCTATTGTTTGTTCTCACCCTGCTCTCTCCTGACCTGGACATGGGTTTCATTCCATTTCTTTTAAGATCTTGTTCAAACCTGTTATCAAAGATGTTGACTGTCAACTAATGTGAAAGCTGATAGCTTTTAGCTTTTGTTGATATGATGGCCTTTAAAAGTCAAAGTTTGTAAGACCAAAAGACATTCAGGAGGGATGAATAAAATCACCATTTCTTTCTTTCATTAACAAATATAGACTACTTAGTGCCAGGCATTATTTCAGATGCCTGGGATATCTTACTAAACAAAACACAAAAGACCCCGCCCTTTGGGAGCTTAGATTCAACAGGGGGTGGGAGGGAGAGGTATGGTAGGTGGCAGACAATGAACACAAACACATAAATATGTAAGAAGGCATATTAAAAAGAGGTGTGTGCTACGGGAAAATAGGGCAGAGTGAATGCGACAGCAACGCTTAAATGATGGGTAGTAAATGTTTTTATAGGTCAGGGGAGGGGGTCGTGCCCAGAGGGCTCTCAAAACCCATTATTTTACTTTTTCTATGCTCTCTTCTTTTATTATTCCATCAAGTCTCAAAGCTGCAAATATAGTTTACATGCAAATTATTCTAAAATGTATAGTTCCAGTCTAGAGCTCCTTCATGTATTCTGAGTGTGTACATACAGCTGCCTTCCTGGCATCTCCATTTGTGTGTGTAACAGGCATCTCCAATTCAATCTGTCCAGAGCATCTTCTGTTCCACTACACCTGACCCACATAGACAAGCCACGTTGCCCCACAGTTTTCCCATCTCTGTTGGTGGCAACTCCATCCTTCTATTGCTCAGGCCAAAATCCTTTGGGTCTTATTTAACTCTTCCTTCTTCTAATAATCTCTCATCTGATCTGACAGCAGATCTTGTCATCCTGTACCTTCAAAAATTCATGCAGTTTCCAATCCTTATCACCACCCTGTGATCCCAGCCCCCATCCATTTTTGGATTGTCTTAGACAATGCTTGGATGATCACAGATGTCCCCAGAGATTAGTTTGCTTTTATTCCCAACGCAGTCTGTGCATAACGCAGCAACCACAGCGCCCAGTTACTGCCAAGTCAGGCCCCTCCCCTCTGATCCAGTCCTTCCATTGTCGGCTCCCAAACACTTCACTCTGGCCTGTGCTGCCCTCAGGGTCTGGCCCCGGTTGTCTCCCTGACACCGTCCCTTTTCACTTTCCCCTTCACTCTCCCTACACCTGGCTCCCTTTTGTAGTCCTGAAACATGCCAGGTACAATCCCACCTCAAGGCTTTTGCACCTGCTTGTCCCTCTGCCAAGCATACTTTCCCCCAGATATCCAAACACCTCATCCCTCACCTATTCCAGGTCTTAGCTTTAATGTTGGCCTCACTATCTGGCCTCATCTGAACACCTTGTGAAAATTCTCCCTCCTCCTCTCCTCTGCCTTTTCTCTGTAGCTCCTATCGTCATCTGACATACGACACATTTCACTTATTAATGTATTGCTTATCGCACCACATCCAGAATGTAAACTGCGTCAGGGCAAGGCCTTTGAATTCTTCCCTGCCTATGCCTAAGAGTATCTGAAACACAGTGGGTGCTCTCTTCACATCTGGTGCTCCAATCATTTGTACCAGAACCAATACTGCATTAGGAAACTTACATACTACATATCATTTATTCCTCGTGACCACTCTGTGAAGTAAGTCTACCTTATCAACAGGAAAACTGAGGCTCAGAGAAGCAGAGTGGCTTATCCAAGGTCATGTGTCTTCTACCAGTCAGACCTAGAATTTGGATTCATATTCCAAATCCCATATTGTTTTCACTGTAGGACGTGGTCTTGTAATCACCATGTTTCCTCGTTTCTGTGTTTGGTGCTATGATGTTCTGTATTCAGTGCCTTGCTGACCTTGAAGAAAGCGTCCCTCCCAGGGTTGGCTGATTCCCAGAGATAGTAAAACACTCACCTGGGAGGACGCCACCTCCTCTATCAGCTGTCACACTTCGCCCTAATCACGCCAGGCCCAGGTACCAGGCAACTAGAGACAGCTTTTGCACATCAGAGCCTGCTGAAACTATTTAAACAACCCATCCTAAACCAGCACACCGTGCCTCACCCTTTCCTTCCAACGGAAGCCAGAATAAAGGCTCTGCCCACATTCTCCCTTGCCCCCTCTGCTTCCCGACACACCCTGGTGCTGCCCCGTGTGGCCCCAGGTGGCATGGCACACCTCCTCCTTCTGGGAACAAACTACGTTTTTGGTGGCAATGGTCTTCTGATCAGTTGGCCTCACCATACTTGAATAATATTAAAACCTACAGTTTAAACCATCCCTGGATGGTAAAAGGTCTGGAAATCCTGTCCTAACAGGAAGGTTATGATAACTGAGAAGACAGAAACTGTGTCTCAATACACTCCTGATCGGTTCCTGGAAATGGGGAGGTCTTGGAAGCCCATTGATAGGAACATCAGAGAGCCAGAGAGTAAAAAGGGATGAGAAAGAAGTGAGGTGGGCATGTAAAACACGTGCATACTTTACAAAATCACGGACATATGGGATAAAAGGAAAGGAAATAGCATTTACCAAGTGCCCCGCACATGTCGCCATATACTACACTAGAAGTTTTTCATCATGTTAGTAAATACCTCTAAAAACCCGGAGGAGCAAGTATTAGTATTGCCCTTTTACACAAACTGAAACCAGGAATCCAAGAATTTAGGTAACTTGCTCAAGTTCACAAAGACAGGCAGAGACCACTAGGATTTATCTGGTTTCAACATCAGCGCTTTGCTTTTCACCCCACCGAGGTCCAAGCACTATGGTTGACCCAGAAGTTAGCTGGTATTAAGAGGATTAATCTAAGTTTTGCTCTCTTCTTATTTTCTCTGTTTTTTAAAATTACCTTCTATCCATTCTTTTACCTCTGAGTTTCCTGGAGTCCTCTTATCCTCAAGAAATCCAAAAATTATCTCTGTGTCTCAGTCCTTTCTGAATAAACACCTATCATTGCCTTTTTCTGTTAACTGCCTAAGCTCTTATACCACACCATGGAATTGATGGGCATTGTTAGTCTGGGAATTGTCTTTAAAGGAAGTTTCTTTTGACAAGTTACATTGGAGTGATTGATTGGGTCCTCCAGTGAAGCGACTGCCACCACTCTCCTTCCTGACTTAGATAAAACTAGGTAGTTTAATGTAAAACTACTTCCTGTGTTCAGCCTCCTTATCAGCAGCCTACAAAACTAATTTTGCTTGAAGACATTCCCCTGCTCTGCTTATTAATGCAAATTTATTTAGCAGGGGAATGGGCCTTCTAGAGTCAGGTAAATTGATAGCCACATAAACAAATTAAGGCTTGAAGTACAAGGAAACAGGAAGGATTTGAATATTCAGGGTACAGAAAATCTAACAGTCTCCCTACGTGAGCCGTTTTATCGATCTGGTTCTGTTGTCTAGGAATAGCTGCATGTTAGTGGGGGTATGACCCTAGGTGAGGTTTTCATTATTTAGTTCACTTTCCTTATCTCTTAAGAGAGAATAATGGTAATTTCCTCATGTAGTTGTAGTCAGGAGCAAATAGGATATTGTAAAGTACCCAGCATTATGCCTTCCCAGAGTGGTCGTCCATAACTAAAAATAGAATGGACCACGAAATTGGTCTGTCCTTCTTTAAGTGCTGACTCTAGCACTCATTAACTGTGTGACCTTGGGCAAACTTCTTAACCTCTCTGTGCTTTTTATGCTTCAGTTTCCCCATAAGTAAAATGAAAGGAAGATATAGTAATAACCCTGTATGATCATTATTATGATTAAAAGAGTTAATGCATGTGAAGCCTGGAGACCTGCTCTGGAGATCTACACGACCCATTATATAATTTTTTTCATTTTTAATTGAGACATAATTCACATAACATAAAATTCACCATTTCAAAGTTTAAAATTCAGTGAGTTTTTAAAAAATTGCATTCACAGTATTATGCAACAACTGTCACTATTATTTAATTCCAGAATATTACCATCACTCTATAAAAAAACTCTGTACCTGTTACTAGTCATTCCCAATTCCCCTCTCTCCCCAGCCCCCGGCAACCAATGTTCTACTTTCTGTCTCTATGGATTTGCCTATTCTGGAAATTTCATATGAATGGAATTACACAGTGTGTGGCTTTTTGTATCTGCATAAAGTTTTTAAGGTTCATCTATGATATAGCATGAATCAGTATTTTATTCATTTTTATGGCTGAATAATATTCCATTGTATGTACTTAACACATTGTTTATCCATTTATCAGTTGATGGACATTCAAGCTGTTTCTTACATTGTAGCTATTCTTTCTTTCCCTAATAAATGGTTTTTGTACCATTATTGAAAATCAACCAACCATAGATACATGGCTTTATTTCTGGATTCTTAATCCTATTGCATTGATCTATATATCAGTTCTTCTGTCATTACCATACTCTTTTAATCACTATAGTTTATAGCAGTGTTGAAATTTGTTTTCAGATTTGTTCTTCTTTTTCAAAATCATTTTGAGTATTCAGAGCCCCTTGAATTTTATTAAGAATTTTAGGATCTGCTTGTCCATTTCTGCCTTTGGATCAATTTGGGGAGTATTGTCATCTTAACAATATTAAGTCTTTCATCCATGAACATAGGATACCATTCCATTTATTTAAGTCTTTAATTTCTTCCACAATATTTTATATTTGTAAGTGTATAAGTCTTGTCTTTGGTCAAATAGGGTCTCAAGTATTGTATTCCTTTTGATGCTACCCTAAATAGAATTTTTTAAAATTCTCCATTTTGGGGTTATTTATTGTTAGTATGGAAAATTACAACTAATATTTTTATATTGCTCTTGTGTCCTGAAACTTCAGTGAACTTGTTTATTATTTCTAGTAGTTGTGAGTGCGCATGTGTGTGTGTGTGCATATATTCTTTAGAATTTTCTATATATAAAATCACGACATCAACAAAAATTTTATTTCTTCCTTTCCAGTAGGGATGTGTTTTGTTTCTTTTTCTTGTCTAGTTACCATAGTTAGAACATGCAGCACAGTGGTGACTAGAAGTGGTGTCTTTTTCCTGATCTTATGGGGAAAATGCTCAGTCTTTTGCCACCATGTATGATGCTAGCTGTGGGTTTGTTATAGACATCCTTGCCAGGTCGAGGAAGTTCCCTTTTATTCTTATTTTATTGAGTATTAAAATAATTCATATTGTATTTTGTTAATATTTGTTTTTTGGTTTGATTGAGAAGATCATGTAGTTTGTGTAGTTTGTGTGCTTCATTCTGTTAGTCTGGTATATTACATTGATTACTTTTTGCTTTCTGTATGTTGATAAAACTATGCATTCCTGAAAACATCACATTTGGCTATGGTGTATGACATTTTTATATGCTATTAGATATAGTTTGTTAGTATTTTTTGATGATTTTTGCATCTGTATTCATAAGGGATATTAGTCTATAGTTTTCATTTCTTATGATATCTTTGTGTGACTTTGGTATCAGTGTAGTACTGGCCTCATAGAATAATTAGGAAGTGTTTTTTGTCATCTATATTTTAAAAGAGTTTGAAAGGATTGGTGTTAATTCTTCGTTCAGTGTTTGGTGGAATTTACCACTAAAGTGACACTAAAGTGATTTGTGTCCTGGCTTTCTTTATTGGAAGTGTTTTGATTTGTAATTCAATCCCTTTACTTGTTATAGATCTACTTATATTCTCTATTTTTTGAGTCAGTTTTAGTAGCTTGTACATTCCTAAGGATTTGTTTATTCCTCCTGTATTAGCTAATATGTTGGCATACAGTTGTATATAGCGTTTCCTTATAATACTTTTTATTTCTCTAAGGTTGCTAGCAATGTCCCCTCTTTCATCTGTGATTTTAATACCATAAATCTTCTCTCATTTTTTTCTTGGTCAGTCCAGCTAAAGACTGGTCAATTTTGTTGATCCTTTCAAAGAAATAACTTTCAGTTTTGTTGATATTCTCCATTGTTTTTCTAGTTTCTATTTATTCCTACTCTAACTTTTAATAATTCCTTTCTTCTGCTTCTTTTGGGTTAAGTTGGCTTTTCTTTATGCATTTCCTTACGGTGGTAGGTTAGATTTTTGATCTAAGACCTTTCTTCTTCTAATATTGACAGCTATAAATTTCCCTCTGAACACAACTCTCACCGTATTTCATACATTTTAGTATTATTGCTTTGCTTTCATTAATTAAAAATTATTTTCAAATTTCCTTGTGATTTCTTTTTTGATCTATCAATTATTTAGGAACATATTGTTTAATGTCCATATTTTATGAAGTTTCCAAATTCCCACCTGTTATTTATTTCTAACTTAATTTCATTATAGTCAGAGAACACATTTTGTATTACTCCATTTATTGAGACAGGTTTTGTGGTCTAATATATATTCTATCTGGTAGAATGTTCAGTTTGGACTTGAGAAGAATGTATATTAAGAGGTTTCTCTATGAACTATTTAATGAATATATATCTGTTAGTTCTAATAGGTTTATAGTGTTGTTCAAGTCTTCTATTTCCTTACTGATCTTCTTTCTAATTGTTGTATGCAGTATTGAAATTAGAGTATGGCAATCTTCAATTTTTAATTAATTATATAGTTTTCTCTTTAATTCTGTCAGCTTTTCTTCAAATATTTTGAAGCTCTATTGTTAGATGCATATATATTTATAATTGTTCCATCTTGATAGATTGACCATTTTATCAATATATAATGCAAATGGAAAGGGAAAGATAGCAGGGCATCCAGCAGCACCAGACAGAATACATATTCTTCTCAGGCACACACAAATGTTCTCTAGAATAAATTATAATGTTAAGCCATAAAACAAATCCTAACAAATTCAAGAAGATTAAATCATATCAAGTATTTTTTCAGATCACAATGGCATGAAATTAAAAATCAATAATAGGAGAAATCTTAGAAAACACACAAATATGTGGAAATTAAGCAATATGTTCCTAAACAACAAATGAATCACAAAAGAAATTAAAAAAGAAATTAAAAAAATACCTTGAGATGAAGGAAAATGAAAATACAACACATCAAATCTGATGTGATATAGCAAAAGTAATTCTAAGAGGGAAATTTATTACACTAGATGCCTATATCAAAAAAGAACTCAAATAAATAATCTAATGTTACACATCAAGGAACTAGGAAAATAAGAAAAATCTAAGTCCAAAGTTAGCATGAGGAAAGAAATAACAAAGATCAGAGCAGAAATAAATAAAATGGAGACTAGAAAAACATTAGAAAAAACTCAAAGAAACTAAAAGTTGGTGTTTTGAAAAGAAAACAAAATTGACAAATCCTTAGCTAGACTAACTAAGGAAAAAGTGAGAAGACTCAAAATCAGAAATGAAAGAGCAGACATTACAACCGGTACCACAGAAACAAAAAGGATCATAAGAAACCACTTTGAACAATTGTGTATCAACAAATTGGATAATGTAGAAGAAATTGATCAATCTCTAGATATATATAACCTACCAAGATTGAATCACAAATAAATAGAAAATAAAAACAGATCAATCACAAGTAAGGAGATTGAATCTGTAATAAAAAGTGTCTCAAACTCCTGAGCTCAAACGATCCACCTGCGTCGGCCTCCCAGAGTGCTAGGATTATAGGTGTGAGCTACTGCGCCCAGCCCAGTAGCATTTCTATATACTAATAATTAACTATCCAAATGAAAAAATTAAGAAAACAATTCTATTTACAATAGCAACACAAAAATTATATACTTTATGTATAAATTTAACCAAGGAGGAAAAAGACCTGTATACTAAAAACTACATAACATTGATGAAAGTAAAGAAAACACTAAAAAGAAAAGATATCCCAATATCCACCCACACTATCCAGAGAGATCTACAGATCCAATGCAATCCCTATCAACATTCCAACGTTATTTTTCACATAAATGGAAAAAAAATCCTTAAATTCATATGGAACCACAAACAACCCTGAATAGCTAAAATAATCTTGAGCAAAAAGAACAAAGTTGGATCCACCACACTCTCTGATTTCAAAATACACTGTAAAGTGATTGTAATCAAAATAGAATGTGCTCAAATAAAGACAGACATGTTGACCAATGGAATGTGATAGAAAGCCAACAAATAAACCCACATATTTATAGTCAATTGATTTTTGACAAAGTTGTCAAGAACACATAATGGGGAAAGGGCACTCTTTTCAATAAATGTTTGTGAAAACTGGATATCCACATGCAGAAGAATGGAATTGGATCTTTGTCTCACACCATATACAAAAACAAACTCAAAATAGATTAAAAACTTAAATATAAGACTCAATTTGTGAAACTATTAGAAGAAAACATAGTGGAAAATCTTCATGAAACCGATCTGAGCAATGATGTTTTTGAATATGACCTGGACAGCACAGGCAACATAGTCAAATGGGGTAGCATTAAACTTAAAAGCTTCTAAACAGAAATAAAATAATTAACAAAGTGAAGAGATAACCCAAGGAACAGGGGAAAATATTTGCAAGCAATACATCTGATATGGAGTTAATATCATATCATAAATATATAAGGAACTCAATCGACTCAATAGTAAGAAAATATTTAACAAAATTTTAAAAATTGGCAAAAGACCTGAACAGACATTTCCTTAAAAAAAAAAAAAAAGACTTACAAATGGCCAGTGAGTGCATGCAAAAAATGTTCACCATCGCTTATTATTAGGAAGATGCAAACAAAACCAAAATAAGTTATCACTTCATATCTATTAGAGTGACTTTTCTCAAAAAGATGAAAGATAAGTGTTAGCAAGGATGTGAAGAAAAGTGAACTCTTGTACCTTGGTGATGGGCAGGTAAATTAATGTAGCCATTATGAAAAATGATATGGACTTTTCTCAAAAAACTAATAATATAATTGCCACATGATCCAGCAATTCCACTTCTGGGTATATATCCAAAAAAATTTAAATCAATATGTCAAACGTCTCACAATAAAAAGTGATAGATAGGTAAGTGAGTTTCAGTTAATCATTCACTTTGTATACATGCATCCAAATATTACATGGTATCCCATAAATGTATATAATTATGATGTTAATAAAAATAATACTAATAACAAAAGAAAGAAAACTGAGCCTTTTAAATATTATAATGTGGCAACTCTGGTAATCAGATCTCTTGCTCTCCCCAGAGCATGTTGTAAGTGCTGAAAGTGCTTGTCCTTACTTATTTAGTGACTGTTTATAATTAATTCTATGAAATCTGTATTCTTTGTCATGTATTGCCACTGAAATCTCTGTTCCATCAGTTAGTGATAGGAGATTGGACAGAAATTTCTTTAAATGCCTAGAACAACAACTCTCACTCTTTACTGGGGGCATGCCTTCAACGTTCACCTAGGCAGTTACAACTATGCCTCAGCTCTTCACAGAGCTCATGCAGAGCCTCGGGGTTAACTAAAGTGAGGACTTTACTCAGGGCTTTCTCAGACTTTCCTGAGAATCTTCACAGTCCTTGCACATGGCCTCCTAGATTCCAAGGAATATGTCAGAGCTTTTCAAAGACCTTATGGACACCTCATTCCCTAGCCATTCTCCCTAAGCTTTTTGGTTAGTCAATTGTTTGCCTCAACTTTTTTTGTTACATCAGACAGCAGTGACTAAACCATTTGCATGTAAATGTTTACTGACCACACCCCCACCCTCATAGTGGCTTAAGCACTGGGAAGTTACAAGTCAGATAAAAGAATACAAGCCCTTCAATGTATTCTTGCAGGAAGCCGCCTGACAATTCAGGTTGAGGAAAAGTTGTAAGACTTTGGTTGAATTCCAGAGTTCCAAAAAAGTTGATACTGATGGTTTTCACCAGTTTTTAATTTTTTTATTTTTGCAAATTTATGGGATTCATGTGAAATTTTTATCAATATATAGTGATCAAGTCAGGTTATTCAGGGTGTCCATCACCCAAGTACAAGACATTCTCATTACCTGTAGTCACCCTAAGCTGCTGTCAAACATTAAATTTATTCCCTCTATCTTATCTTATGTTTGTGTCCTTTAACCCACTTCTCTGCATCCTCTCCCCTGCCCCACTTACCCTTTCCAGTCCCTGTTATCTATTTTTTTCTTTTTTCCACCTCCATATCTTGAAATTTGTTAGCTCCCACATATAGGTGAGAACATGAGATATTTGTCTTTTGTGCATGTTGTTTAATTTCCATGTATTTGTATGGTTTCCAGAGTTCCTCTTGGTATTGATTTCTAGTTTTATTCCACTGTGGTCTGAGAAGATACTTTGTATGTTTTTGATTTTTTAAAAACCTGTTGAGACTTTTTTAATGGCCTAACATTTAATCTGCTCTGGAGAATGTTTGATGTGCTGACGAAAAGAATGTATATTCTATAGTTGTTGAATAGATTCTTCTGTAAATGTCTGACTGGATTATCTCAAAAGATCTATCTTCAGGTTCTGAGATTCTTTCTTTTGCCTGATCTAGTATATTGTTGAAGCTTCCAAATGTATTTTGTATTTTCTTTTTTTTTTTATTTCAGCATATTATGGGGGTACAAATTTTAAGGTTAAATGATGCCCTTGCTCCCCCTCCCCCCACAAGTCTGAGCTTCAAGTGTGACTATCCCCCAGACAGTGCACGTCTCACTCATTATGTATGTATATACCCGCCTTGTATTTTCTTTAATAGATTATTCAGTTCTAGAATTTCTATTTGATTCTTTTTTAAAATATCTATCTCTTTGTAATTTTTTCATTTATATCCTGAATTTTTTTCTGATTTTTTAAATTGTTGTTCAGAGTTCTCTTGTGTCTTGATGAACTTCTTTAAAATCAATATTTGGAATTCTTTGGGATTTAAAATTTTTTTTTTATTAAGATCTATTGCTAGAGAATTATTGTGTTCCTTTGGAGGTGTCATATTTCCTTGCTTTTTCATGTTTGCTGTATCTTCACATTGATATTTGTGCATCTGGTGCAACAGTCACTTCTTGCCATTTTTGTATTTACCTTTATAGGGGAAGAGTTCTTCCTGAAGATATATGTGTGGTGCGGATTGGGCAGGGTACTTTGCCATTGACTATGTAGTTGGTTAGTGCATGTAGTTGTTTAGTCTCTGTATGATTTCTTTGATTGTAAATAGTATTCGTGGTACTTGTGATTTTTTTTTCAGTGGATCAGGGTGTAGTTATTCATGGAGGCTGTGGGGAAATTGTGCTGGGAACTGGAATGCCACGTGGACCAGTCTTCAGACCTCAGTGGTGGCAGCAGTGGACTGAGCATGCCTGTCTTTGTTCCCCAGGGTGATGTGTGCTGGCACCTGTGTTGGCGTTATCAGCAGGTTGATTCTTGGGCCTCCACGTGGCTTGGTTGGATGCTGGTAGTGGCAGTGGTGGATCAGGTAAGTGGACAAGTTCTCATGCCTCTGGGCTGCTGGCATAGTGTGGAGAATGGCAATAACAGTGGTGGTACAATTCTCTGCATCCCAAGTGGTATGCATTGATGTTGACAGTGGCCGGCTCACAGGTGGCACTTTCTGTAGGCACCAGTTGAGGTGGTAACAGCCAGGAGATTAGGCCCAACCTCAGGCTCTCAGGAGGTATGCACAGGTGCCCAAGGTGGTGAATTGGGCTGGGCAATCCACAGGATACCAAGCTATCTGCTCTTTCTTGGAGGGGGAAAAAACCAAGCTGACTGAGCCTGTGTTCAGGCCCCCCATTGGTAAGAGCAAGCACCAACCACAGTGGGTGGGGGTAGAGCAATTCTAAGGCTATAGAAGAGTACCCAGGTGAGGAGAGGTAGCAGCTGTGCTGAGACATCAACACTGGAGAGGATGGGGGCCACACTCAGTGGCCACAGCCTGGGCTGGTGGATGAGGAATACACATCCCCTTCATTCCTCAGTCCTGGCAGGGCTTGCCCTTCCCACCCTGGCTACAGAATCCCACACTCAACTCACAACCAAGTCCCAGCAGCAGTTTACACCCCACTCACATCCCTGTCTCAGATCCTGAGGGGACTCACTTACCTACACTGGCCACTGCCACCCAGGCTTTACTCACTTCCTACCCCCCGCTGCAGGAGTGCTCGTGGCTTGCTCCCCTGAGCCAGCAGCAAAAGTCTGAATTTCTGTAACACCTCAGTCCTGGTGCCACTGGGTCCTGGGACAGCAGGCATTTTGTCAGAGGCTAGTTTTGAAAATGGTGACTTGCTGTAGCCACTTAGGTCTCAGAAGGGGTGTGGGACCTGGTGTGAGATGGCTCTCTGGAGCAGCTCCATCCCCAGGTCTCCTGGCAGCTCCCTATGTTAGTTTCAGGGTTTGGGGAGGATGAAGGTTTCTCCCTTAGCCAGACTGCATGGTTCCGCAGTGTGGATGTGGCCACGGGCAGTCTCTTACTCCTCCCCTGTGTTGGGAAGTCTCTCCTGGCTCCCAGCTGATCCTGGCCAGCAAGGCTGCCTCTCTCGCTTCTTCTTCCCCACTTTTGGTGTTCCCTGTCATTTCTCTGTTGAATTCCAGCATTCTCTCTTGAATGATGTACTCAACGTGTGACTGTCTATAGAATACACTATTCTTGTTCTAAGTGGGGGAGGCCAGCATGAAACGCTTCTAGTCAGCCATACTGAACCCCTCCCCTACCAATTTTCCATTGCCCTTATGGAAGTTCAGAATTTCAGAGTTCCGTTTTCACTATCACTCCACTATATGAATTTTATATATTTATTGTTCTTATCATTATCATTATTTTCCTTTTCCCCTATAGTATACAAATCTCAGGTGAGAATATTTGAGGTAAGATGCATTGTCTAATTCATAACCATTACACTGTATAAAACGCAAGGCTGTAACTTGTGGTAGTCTTCAAACTGGCCCACATGCATCCCTTCACTGCCCAGATTCGGGATCTCACGTCGTCCAATTTCCCAATTAAATTTTAAAAATAGTCTCAATTAGGACTCTGTTTTCTTTCTTTTTTTTTTTCCTCTATGAGTTAGTTTATAGGATTTCTCCTGAACTTGAAGAAAATAAAGTGGCTCTAAGTCCATTGGCTCAATCTTTGGTCCTTTGCTCAAAGCAGCTGGACTGTGTAGTTCATTCAGATGAAAGCAAATCACATAAATCACAATATTCAATATGGGAGAGATTCCTACCATAGTCATCCACTTGGCACACTAGAATTATTTTCAATAAATATTTTTATTGAAGCACCATATACATATAGAAAACTGCACAAACCATGCGTGTTTATACAAAGTGAACATACCTGTGCAACTAGCACTTAGATCAAAAGAACATTATAAGCATCTCAAAAGACATTTCATGCTCCAGTAACCACCTCTCATTTCCAAGCAAAGGTAGCCACTTACCTGATGTCTAAAAATACATGTTAGTTTTGTCTATTTGTGACTTATATAAATAGAATGATACAGTATTTGCTCTTTGTCTTGCTTATTTTATGAAAAAAAAGAAAACATTCATATTTTTCATCCATATATTTACAAAATATGGCAGTTTTTATAACTGCTGTAGAGCATTCCTTTGTTTGAAAATGCCATAATTTATTTCTCCACTTTCCTGGTGATGGGCATTCAGTTTTTTCCCAGTTTGGTTCTGTTATGAATTAGGATTCTATACTCATTTCTTTTGACATGTATAGAACATGTTTTTAAAATTTAGTTGGGAACATATGTACTAATTTCTCTTGGATACATATTCAGAAGTGGAATTGCTTAGTCACTGGGAACATACATATTTAGCCAGTTTTTCAAAATGGTTTACTCTGAAATTCTCCCATCAGCAATATTTAAAAATTCTAGTTGTCCCAACACACAGTATCATTAGTCTTTCTCCTTTAAGCATTCTGATGAGTATACAGTTGCATGCCATTGTTGTTTTAATTTGCATCTTCCTAATGAGCAATGAGGTTGAGCATCTTTTTGTATATATATTGGCCATTTGGATCCCTTCTTTTGCAAAGTGCCTTTTTAAGATTTTTTTGCCCAGCTTTTTTAATTGGATTTTCTATTATTTCTTATCAATTTGTGGAAAGTTTTTCTATATTTTAATGAAGTCTTTTGTTGATTATATGTGTTGAAAATATTTTCCCACTGTGATGCTTGCTTTTTCACTTTTAATGTCTTTTGAAGCAAACAAATTCTTAACATTAACATAGAGAATTTTTAAACATTCATTTGTTGTTAGCATATTAGCATCCTATTTAAGAAATCTTTGTCTATCTTATTGTCATAAAGAGAATGTCTTTTAGAAGTTTTATCATTTCATCTATTAAATGTAGATGTAGAATAAAATTATTGTTTTTGTATAAGGTGGGAGGTAAGTTGAATGTTCACTTTTTAAAATATATGTATAATAACTGACCCAGCATCATTTATTGAAAAGTCTTATCATTCCCCACTACTCTATAGCACCACCTTTGTCATAAAAATCAGTGTGCACATATGCATGGGTCTTTTTCTATTCTCTATTCTATTCAGTTAATCTTCTGTCTAACTTTTAACTAATATCATACTGTTTTAATTATCATAGATTTAGAGTAAAACTTGATAATCAATGCTAACTTTTTCTTCTTCAAGATTGTCTTGGATATTTTTGGTCAGGTATAGCCCTATGAATTTTAGAATTAGCTAATTAATTTTCATTAAAACACCTGCTGGGATTTTGATTGGGATTCTGAATTTGAAGATCAATTTAGGAAAAATTGACATCTTTAACTATTTAATCTTTCAATCCATGTACATGGTATATCCCTACATTTATGTATATATTTTAAATTTCTCTCAATAATGTCTTGTAATTTGCCAGTACATGAATCTTGAATATCTTTGGCTCAATTTATTTCTAGGAAATGGATATTGCTTGAGGGATTGTAAATGTCATTTTTTAAAAAACAATTTCATACTCTGTATATCAGTGATATATAAAATATGTGATTATCTTTTTTATATGGTCCTTAAATTCAGTAAATTTTCTAAATGTACTTATAGCTTTTAATCATTCAACTCTAGATTCTTTGGATTTACTGTATGTAAAATAATTCCATATGTGAATAATAGAAGTTTTATTTATTATATTCCAAATATTGTACTGCATATTTATTTTTATTACCTTATTGGCCTGGCTAGAAACTCCAATACAAAGTTGAATATAGGTGGTGATAGTGAGCTTCCTTCTCTTTCCTCATCTCAGTATTAAATAAAATGTTTGCTAAATGAGGTTTTGTTTTGTTTTTCAGTAACATCTAACAGATTGAAGATTTCTTGCCTTTCTTGTTAGTGAAGATTTTTTTGTCATGAAGAGTATTAACTTTATTAAATAATTTTCTGAAACTTTTGAAATGTTTCTGCAGTTTTTCTACAATTTATTAATTTGATGAATTATGTTAATTAATGTGTAACTGTTACACAAATTTTTATTTCTTGCAATGAATCAACTTGGATATGATATATTAATATATTATATAACTAGATTCAATTTGTTATTACTTTGCCTAGGATCTGTGTTCAAGAGAAAGTTTGACCTTTAAATTTCCTTTATTATAATGTCCTTGTCAAATTTTGCTAAGAAATTTATGCTGATATGGTGTTTCCCTTTTTCAGTTCTCTGGAAAAATTTATATTTGAGTGGTGTTACACTTATTTAAAAATTTATAAATTTTACTGGTCATCTAGTAGAAGTCATCTAGACTGGAAATTATCAATTAAATTACTTAAATAATTTTTGGATCATTCAAGTTTTTTAATATCTTTTAGCTCAGATTTTGTAAACTGTGATTTCAAGGAATTTGTCAATTTCGACTAACTTTTTACATCTATAGGCATTTATTCATTTATTTTTTGTATTTTCTTATTATGTATGCAGGATATTAATAATATGTGCCATCTCAATTTTCTTCTCGATTAGCCCTTACAGCATTGTACCAATTGTATCTTTTCACTATATCATTGTCTATTTTTGTGCATCTTTTCTATAGTATGTTTCTTTTTTTTATTAATTTCTTATATCTTCCTTCTGCATTCTTTGACTTTAATTTTCTGTTATTTTTTTCTAATATCTTGAACTGTATATAAAATTATACATTTTCAGGCTTAGTTTCCCTAATACATGCTATAAATTTTCCTTTAAGCACAACTTTTGCTTCATGTTACATTTCGGAATTCAGTTTAATTTCCATTGTGATTTCTTCTTTTATTCATGACTTATTTAAAAATGTTTCGCTTAATTTACATAACTTTGAGAACATGTTTAGATATGTATTTATTTATTTATTTATTTCTACTTTAATTCCAGTGCTGTCAAAGAACATACTCTGTGACATTTCAATATTTTGGAACTTACTGAAATTGCTTTATAGCCCAACATGTTTAATTTTGGTTAATATATAGGTTTCTATAGGGATGAGAAAATAATGTATATTCTGCCGTTCTTCAACTAATTATAAATTCAAATTTGTCTATTTGTTCTAATAAGTAATGAAAGGGGTTGTGTTAAAATTCCCCAGTGTGATTATAGATTTATCCATTTCTCTATTTCTGCTTTATATGTTTTTAGACTTTGTTACCAGATGCACGCAAATTTAGAATTTTAATATATTCCTGATAGACTGACAGTTTCATCATCATGGAATGTCATCTTTATCTCTAGAGATACTTTATTTCATAAAATCTACTTTGTCTAACATTGATATGGTTACACTAACTTTCTTTTGGTTAGTACTGACAGCCTGTATCTCTTTTCTACCTGTGACTGATTTCTAAGGGAAAAAAATCAGTACTTGTTTCCTAAAGATTAAGATGTGAAATCCATGAGCCCTTTCATAATTCCACTCTTGCCTCTAATAGATGGGTTTTTAAACACATCTACTAATAAAAGGCAATCATTATTCATTAACATGGAAATGAAGAAACGCTACACACCATCTTCTAAAAGGTTTCTCTCTTTTTTTTTTTTTTTTTGTCTTTATGACTTACTTATTTTGCATTCATTGTTTCTTCAGGGTTGGAGATTTTCCTTTTATGCTGCAGACATTTCCAATATTTTTTAGTATATTAATTTGATTAATATCCCCAAAAAGTCATTTTAACCTACTGGCAATTCTGTAAATTCAGATGGCTACAAATGAATATTAATTGTTTCTGAGAATATTTGTTTGAGTAAAAGAGATATTTTAAAAGTCTTCAAATACATATGTGAATCAAGATATTTCTTTCATTGGACAACAAATTAATTTGATCCTCATCAAATTACAATTATATGCCCTATTCATACTCTTCTCTTAATGATGTTTTTAAAAGAATCTTTCTGGAGTGATATAGAAGGAAATGAGACTCAAAAGTGACAAGCTATTTTTCTTGGAGCACAGTTAGAATTGTGCCCTTTTATACTTCAATCCTATAGTTTCTGGTGACAAAGATTATGAGCTTTAGCAAAATTTCTCTACTACCAAACCTCCCCAAAATTAAGACAAAAAGTTTCTATAAATGCTAATGATTTCTATGCCTGCCTCTCTGAACATATCAGTCAGCAAGTCACCATCTCCGAAGGATCAATCCAGAAGCCATGAGCAGAGTGAAATGGGCAGTTCTATTATAAAGAAATGTAGTAAAATGGGAGAATCTATTGTAAGAATTTTGACATAGGCCTGCCCAAGACTAGAGGGTGTGGATTAGAGCAAATGGGATGAATAAAAGACATTCTGAGAAAGAACAGAGGGGACTCGGTAGATTTTATCCCCACAGTTGCTAGAAGTTACTTAGAGGTAAGCTTCTGTATTAGGTAAAAGTAGTGTGAGTCTGCTAGCTTGTCCCCATGTCTCCAGTAACTAGCGTAGCCTAGCACAGAGTAGGAGGCACAATAATTGTGCTACTAATTAATTTATAAATAATTTAAAGTGAATGATCACATTTTCATAATTCTTTTCATTGGAGATTTCTTATTTTAGGTTTAAATGACAGTATTTGCACAAAATCTTAAAACACAGTCCTCTAGAAAAGCCATCCAAATAATTTGCAGTTTCTTTCAGAAATTAACATAGTGTTAAATGAAAGACTTTATATTGATCATGGCAGAAACATGTCAGGACTTTTTAAGTTCCCCAAGACACTTTTTCAGGATCCAGAAGTTGATCATTTCAACAAAAAACCCTCTCCTCCTTCTTTTCATAATGCCAAGTCCCACCTTTGTTAAGCCTTTGTTCCATGAAGAACAAATTAAGAATGCAATAGTCTCTTGTGTCTACAAATTCCTTCAGCAACTTTATCAATAAAACAAATTTCTTAAGTCAATCAACAGTATTTCCTAATAAACATTGGTTCTTCATAACATTACCTGATGTGAGGAAAAAATGTATTCTGGAAAGAGACAATTTTGGAAATTCTGAGTTAAACAATCATGAAGTCTCTTTTCCCCTCCATCCATCTCCAAGGAGCATTTACTGTTAATGTGCAACAGAAGCTGTTGCATTGCACTTCTCACCACCACTTACTTTGCTAAGAGCATCATACCGAACAGTGCTCCATAGAACACTCTTGAGGAAACTCTGATCTGAGGATTTCATGCATAATTATTTCTCAGAGCTTAATAAATATTTGTTGAATAAATGCTTTATATTCCTCAAAAGCTTGTGAGCTATGCAAAGACAGGATAGACTCATTCACTTATTTAATAACGATTGATAAATGACCAAAGGACTTATTTACTAACTACACCGACAAAAGGCCAGACACTGTACTTTGGGGAGACCAGCAGTGAGTTGTGTAAGAAGCTAAAATTTTCAAGGCACCTGGGACAATTTTCTCAGCCCTAGTAAATACAGTCACTTCCATAAGTCTGCCTTGCTATTTTCTGTAAGTATTGAACTACCGTGTCCAAATCACTTTTATATAGTATAAGTTATTCCCAGAGGCAGGTGGACAATTCCACTTAAAGGAAAATTGCAAAAGAAAGATTTGTCTGTCTCCTGCTTCCCCCAGTTTGCACCTGACTGCTGAAGGACCCCCCCACACACACACACACAGGGGGGCTACCCTTCTGCGGGCCTCTCTCACCTGCTCAGGGAACATGCCTGCCTCCAGATGGAGAAATTATTGCAGTACATGGACTGCAAAGATAGCACTGAGGATAGACTAAAATCTCAGCAACATTCAGGACTACAGATTTCCTTTTTCTCCCTGCTGGCCCCTGGCCCCTTCCATGGCCATTCAAAAGAGTTCCAAAGCAGAAAGCCCTGGAAAGCCATCGAACTACAAACACAGACTGTGGAAGAGAAGGCTGAAGAGTGAACCTCACACAGAAGAATCAAACTTCCACCCATTTTGTTCTTCCCCCTACCATCCTCACTTGTGTCCTTGCAGACTCCATTTTTCCTTAGTTTTACATGGGAGATCCTACTTTCTGGAGGTAGACTGTTTGGGAAAGAAGGAAAAGTGACCACTAGGTGAGACAATGGGAAGAGCTGAGAGACTGGGAGTGCTGAAGACAAGCTTATCTACTTAATTTGCCAAAATCCTAGAAGGCTAATATTGTTCTTCCTTGTTGAAATGCTGGAAATTCTTCCTGTGTCTCTTAGTTGCCCTCTTCTGTTTTGCTTTAGGTAAAAAAGCAATGGAATGTTCTTTAGTGGAATAATTTCTGAGATGTTTATACTTTTCCAATACAGCATAATGTATATGATAATAAGTACAGGGACAAAGTTCTAGTGATACAGCCACAGAATTGTAGTGTCAACACTAACCTTCTAGTGTCACTCTGAGAGAGAAACCTGAATGCTCAAAACAGGAAAGTTTAGTCAATCTTTAATAACTTTCTTTGAAGCAACTCAGAGGAAATGCTCCATGGATATCAGTAGTATCTCCCACAACCTTCCCCTCAACGCATAGGACTAGATGGCTTAACTCCACCGAGGACACCCTCTGCCAGTTCACTCCAAAATGTGGTAGCCTACTTAGCTTCCCTTACTCACAATGAGTAGTAAGTAATGATCATGTTTACTGAGTGTCGTGCTAAATGCTTTTCATGTACAATCTTGTTTCATATCTGTAATCATAAATACTCTTAAGAAATAGATGATATTATGCCTGATATATAAATTGACAAGATTAAGGATTTACAGGTCTTCATTAATGTTAGTGTTAAAGGATGTAACTGCAAAAATATTCTTTCTCCTTCCTAAGGTTAGGTTACAAAGTTCACTCTGACTTAAATTTTTCTCTTCCTCACCTTGATTGACTCTATTTCTAATTATAATTGAATCTTAGAATTATACATATATAACTATAAAATATTTAAGCTGGCATGTACTTTAGCAGCAAGAAATTCCTTATTTCTACATGACAACTTGAGGCCCAGATAGCAAGCTCCTTATCCAGAATCACGACCAGTCCTCACATCTTCAGACTCTCATTTGGAGTTCTTTTTTCTACAGTACTTGGCCTTAAATCCTTTTCACTAGGAAACCTCTAAAACATTTCTCTTAAATATCATCCCCTTGCTGTTGGCATCCTCCAATGGTGGCAAGGAGAAACGCCTTAAAGTTACATGACTAAACAAGAGTCCTGTGATCCCTGCCTCTGCCTTGCCTTCAGGACCACGGCATAACTCGGTCTGCATGCACCCTGAATGAAATCAGTATTTCATCCCATTACCTTCAATGGGATTCTCATTGCCCTTCCTAGAATAATTTAATTTCTCCCACTTCTCAAATTAAATGATACCTGAAAGGCTTAGCTGATGAACAGCTCCTATTTTACTGTAGGAGGTCTTCCTTCGGGTACGTAGGACATACATCTTTTACTATTAGTGAAGACCATTAGCTTTAACATAATGCCCTCTCTCTGACATCCACTATAGTAGTAATACTCGCAGCTCCATAATGCAACTCATTCCCATAGCTCTGGATAAATAAAAATAGAATATCTATAAGTTTTTGACCATGCATTTAAAGAAAGTACATTGATGAAAGAGAGAAGGGCATTCATTAGAGACCCAGCTAGGGGAGACTTTCAAGGCCCTGTGCCTGGAAAATTAATACAGACAACTTAAAAAACATATAATGCATCATGTTTTCTCTCAGACTACAGAAACACACATACACCCAAATACATTGAGCTCTCAGGAAATTTTAAGCAGGATTAGTGATCTCTTCTTGTTTCAGATTATCAATCAGTGAATCTGTCAAAAAATAATTGAGCACCTACCGTGTACTTAAGTCACTAGGCATCTCAAGGGGTCACACTTTTTGCCTTACAACTTGAATTGATAAGTGTATTATATCACTTATGAGATATCAGATCAAGATATAAATGTGCAAAATGTTACAGCTGCCACGGTGATATGCACATAGCAGGCTATCGATGTTGGAGATTAGAGGGACTAATCACTCAGCTGTACTGTCCTGGAGCTCCCAATGAATTGAAAACAGGCAAAAGATACCCCTGAGATCTAAGATCAGTATAAACTGTGTTAAAAGGTTGTCTGAGGCCCCATAGTAACCAATGAACAGGATTTCCTGATAAAGCTGGATTAGAAAATGCAGTCTGGACATGAAGCCAAAGTGAGGTTTTCAGCCACCTTGCCCCCATGTCGAATCTTCTCCAGGCACTTCCTACAGAAAAAGTTTGTCCACAAAATACAGTGAAAGCCTAATTCATGGAGAGTCTCGCTTACCTTCACACACAAGGGACCTGCAGAACAAGAGCAGGAGGGAAGCGGCAGAGTCACAGCGCACTCGGAGGGGAGAGAGGGGATGGAGTATGTTTCCTGCTTTGGAGGTACTTTCTTCTGTCTATCCCTACCTCCTTAAGCCAAAAAAGGAAATCCCTCCTCCTCCCACAGGCGGAGAGAAAGACTGGAGAAAGCTCTCCCATCTAGAGAAACGGGAAGTTTGGAAGGGCAGCTAAGGGCACCATCCGGCCAAGGCCAAAGAATAGCAAGGCAGACACGGCCAGCTCTCACAGAGCGCAAGGTGAGTTCAAAGAAGAAAGGGACTGTTGAGTGGAATCTTGGAAGATATGGTAAGATAAGAAGGCATTCGTTGGCCAGGCAAAGGAGGAAGGAAAGATCATTCTAGACAGAGTGGGATGAGAAGACGCTCCTGCATGGAGGTGTGCCTAGGCTACAGCCAAGGTTCGCAAAGGTTCTCTGCCCCCCTCCCCTCCCCCTCTGCCTCCCCCTCCCCTCCCCCTCCGCCTCCCCCTCTCTTCCCCTCCCCCTCCCCGCCCAGGGTAGTGCAGCAGGATGGGGGGGGGGAGAGGCGCCCGCAGCCAGAGCCTATGTGAGGCAATAGCGGTGCCTCCGAGCCCAGGAGCCTGGAGATTTCTTGGGGAGCCCCTCAGGGCCATCGTGTTGTGGGGAGTCCAAAACCCAGCAAGTAGACAGAGATCAGAGCCCCTGTCTGGATTCAGCCAGGGAAATTCCTTTTAGATATAATTAAAAATAAACAAATTTTCATCTGAACAAAGGTTGAGATGAAAGCTTTCTTAAGGTTGGTGGGGGGAAGAAACAACCAGACACCACTACTGCATTGGCCAAAGAGCCAGTGCTCTGTATGCAGCTGCTGGTTTGGTGAGAGGTGTGCTGTGGTGGCAAGTAGAGTCTGCTCCTTGCAGGCTGGCACTGAATTTGCACCTTTTGATACAGATATGGCAGTGCTCGCCACATATAGTGCCTGCTGAACACGCTTCCCTTCGCCATGGTGGTGCCCTCACTGTGATCGCTGTGACAGTTCTCCCACTCAACCCCCTCAGGTCAGTCCTTCCTCCTTTCCCCGCTCAGACAGACTGCCCTTCCCCCACGTTTCCTTTGCTCTTAGGGAAGTCGGCGCCTGTGAGGACGCCCAGGCGTCAGCCCCACGATGGCACCCCAGCCCGGTCTCTAAACAAACGTTTGTGCCGCTCGGAATGTCATGAATATCAAGCAGCAATCCTGAGACTAGAGGCAGGCACGTCCTGTCCTCCGGAAATCAAGAGAAAGAGAAAAGCAGCTAGGAATGGAGCGAGAAAGCGTATAAAATAAAACCATAATACTGTTGCAAGTGAGATAAAGGTCAATGGATTTCAAAATGTCAAACGACAAAAGGGTAATTTCCCTTCCCGTTTGCGGTTAGTACAGTTTAGTTGCTGCCAAGTCTTAAACGTTTCTGACTTTCTGTACATTTTTAGTCTCAGAGTAGCAGTTTATTAGCAATTTATTCAAGTTTATATTAATATCCTCATAAATGTCAATCAGCACCTGAAGTGATGTGCAAAATTTTGGTAGATAGATTATGTCTTGGGTATAATAATTGTGCATTGATTCAGATATATCGACGTTCAAAGCCCCATTGAGGTGCAGTGTGGAGGGTGGGGCTGCTATGCCTTGCGGGTGGCAGGTGGATACTAAATTCTTTAATGATCCTTGTTCACTGATTCTTTCCGGATAATAAAAACGTCCAAATCACAAATGATGGTGGCTCTCTGGATAGTTAACAAACTTTTATTGAATTTCCATATATGGCAGGCATTGTGATATACATATATATAGTATATAGTATATATGTATATATATTTTACAGTTCATGTAAAAATGCACATGAAATCTCATATGAGAGAGAGAGACTCTTTAGAGACTTTTTAGGAAAAACGTGCTGCAAAAGCTAAAGACATTATGGACACTCAGTAAAATTTGTATTAATGTTATATTGTTGTAACTGCTAATAATAATTTTTTTAAAATGGCAATGTTCATGTGCCAGCATTTGGGATGCATTATTTTAATTTTAGGGTAATTATCACTACCCTTATTTTAGAGATGATGAAATTGTGGTTCAGATAAGTTAGAAGGCACTTCTGAGGCACACAGCAATTCAGGGGTGAAGCCAACTCAAGCTTTTCCCACTGCATATTGATGTCTGCTGAATCTCAATAAAACAGTGCTCAATTAGCACATTTGCAAGATGAATTAATGCCATAAGGCAGACTATGTAATAAACTGGCGAGCAGGTGAGACTATAATATATATTCTATAATTCTATAATATATATTTTCTCAAATTTTGCTTTTCTCTTCAATGTCCAAGAAATGCATCATTCTCAAGTTCCCTAAGGAATAAAATCCATGCAGTATAATTGATTGGTTTATTAAGTATCTTATGCTAGACTCAGTAGGGTGTGGAGTTGTGAGTGAGGAAGGCACAGCCCCTGCCCGGGCAATTGACATGCAAACAGCCTGCTTCAGCTCATCAGTTCTGTGGTAGAGGTGCCAGCAATATCTAAGGAAGAACAAGGGACAGAGAGATTGGTATCTATAGGAGAGCTGGAGAAACTTCAGGAAAGGTAGCCATTCAACAACCCTAAAAGGAAAGTAGGGAGCAGGATCATCTTCATTGTTAGTTGAAAGAACACTACACAGACACTAAATGTGAAAGTGTGTGATGTGTTTGGAGCAAGTGGGCATGGTGGGCGTCTTAGCCCATTCCTGCTGTCACAACAAAATGCCCTGTACCAAGTAATTTATTAAAAAGCATAAATTTACTTCTCATGGTTCTGGAGGCTGGGAAGTCCAAGATCAAACAAAGCACCAGCAAATTTGGTGTCTGGTGAGGGCTACCCTCTGACTCCAAGAAGGCACCTCTTAACTGTACCCTCACATGGCAGAAGGAGCAAAAACATGACAAACACTGTGAACTCAGGCCCTTTTACAAGGGCACTAATTCCATCCATGAGGGCAGAGCTTTTAGGACCTAATCCCTTCCCAAAGGCCCCACCTCTTAATGCCATCACCTTGGGGATAAAATTCCAACATAGGAACTGTGGGGAAACACCAACATTCAGACCATAGCAGTGGAAGTGGCAGTTGGAGGGAGGGCTGTGTTGGACTAAATGACAAAGGGAATGAATTCCATACAAGGGTTTAAATTTATACTCCATAAGAAATGGAATGCAGAGAAGGTTTTTGATAAGAAATACAATGTGGTTAGACATTTTTTTAAGGAAAATAACTGACTAAAGATTAAATAGAGGGGGTAGAACAGTAGATGAATTGAGACCAGATTTTAGCAATAGTACATGGCCAGACATGGTTCCTTTTGGAAGGGGAGTCAGGCACTTTGGGGTTCTCCTGCCCCCTCTCTCTACGTGCAAAGAATGCATGTGGAAATGTGCTTCTCTGTGGTGGTAGAAGATGAAGGGATTGCTCTACACCACGCTCTTCTCCAGTACTAAAAATTCTCCGTTTATCCCTTTTCCTGTTTTTCCCTTGAGCAGAATTCAGTGTTTTCTGGGAAGACAATCAGTGGGCTTAAATAAACACGGCCCTTGGTAACTACCCTAAAATGTTGAATGAGTCCCTCTTAGAAATGAGATGGAAGTCTTCAGAATGATTTGAGTAACTTCATGGCCCTGTAAACAACAGATAGAGTCTCAGAAACTGAAGACAAATAAAACAACTTCTAATACAGCACTCATTATAATCATGTAGCACATTGTAAGAGCATATTATTAGCATGTTCACATGTGTAGTATACTTATAGAATTTATATTATTGAAATTTGAATTTATACTATTATAAATTAGATATAATAATGTTATATATTAATATTATAATTTCATGTGAGTTCACATAGCCTCATGTTCAAAGGTTTGCAAACATGAATTAATAGATGTGATATATTAAAGCAATTTCAGAGCGAATCCTTAAAATAAAAATATTTTATTTTATTTTTTTTTAGAGACAGGGTTGCTCTGTCACCAAGGCTGAAGTGGCGCCACAATCAGAGCTCACCATAACCTCAAACTCCTGGGTTCAAATGATCCTCCCACCTCAGCCTCCCAAGTAGCTAGGATTACAGGTGCTCACCACCATGCCAGGCAAATTTTTTAAAATTTTTATAGGAACAAGAGTCTTGCTATGTTACCCAGGCTGACTTTGAACTCCTGACCTTAAGCAATCCTCCCACCTCAGCCTCCCAAAGGGCTGAGATCACAGGCATGAGCACGATTCTTGGCCGAATAAAAATATTTTACATAATCAGAATTTGTGAAATTCAGTCCTTTCTTTCCCTGGGAATGCAGTTTAGCAATTCAGCTACTCATATAAAGATTCTAACAATTTAAATGTGAAAAACTTTATGGCAAATTGTTAGAATTATAATGGGCTGCAACTTAAGCTTCAGAAGAGAAAAAAAAATTCTTCTCACTTAGACTGAACTTCCCTCAGGAAAAGAAAACCTGAATCTACAATAATGTTTTAACTCTGATTAATGAGACTAATAACTACAAAAATATCAACAACAATTACAATATAACCAATTAGCTAATTAGGGACAGAGGAGTATAAAACATGCAGTTTTTAAGTGTTCCTGGCCCTATAGGATACACAATAGGGATGAAGTATAAATAATGATAGAAGTATCAACATTGGGCCTTTACTGGGGATCAGAAGAGAATTAAGTTATTTCATATATTACCCCATTTGATTCTCACAGAAGCCCTGTGAGATAGTGTGGAATCTATCTGCAAAGTTCCCTGGGAGCTGTCTCTGAATTGCCCGGCAGTGAGCTAGATGAAACCAGAAATGTTACTCTCACCCAAGCAGAGGCTGCGTTTTCCTACAAGTGTTCCCTAGATCTTCAAGTACTGAGCAGGCAGTATTTCTCTTCATTCCTTTCAACAGCTGGCATCTGAGTTGTTGTTACATTGTAGTTACATACAACACCAGGTGACGTCACAGAGCATTGTACATCACTGTTGGCCTCATGTCTTCACTGTTAAGGTCATTCTTATGCTCACCCCATTATAGAGAGAGCAACAGAGGGCAGGGCCCCTTCCCTAGAACACAGCTGCAGTGGGTCCCGCAAGACCTACCTCCGCATACTACTCTGCAGAAAGCCAAGAGATCTGGGTAACCATGCATGACTGCCTGTTGACCTTTCACTTGTAAGTATCCCCAGAATGAACAGTTCCTTGTATCTATACTATCTGTCATTATGGGCTTGGAGAAATTAAGCAAGTTATTAAAAATCAATAGGAAGTGTATGAACCAGGATACACATTTTGGTCTATCTAATTCCAAAATGATTCTGGTTAATAAGATTAACATATCCAAAGTCATGTTCTTACTTTGTTGTGGGCTAGAACTTCAATCAAATTTGTCAGCTCACAAGCCAGTGTTTGTTGTCACAGCTCACTCTTCCTCAAAGAGTGAACTCAAGACCACCTGCATCATAATGACTGTCGGTGCTTATTACTGTACCAGTTTCAGGGACCCTGACCCAGATTTATGGAATCATAATCTGGTGGTGATAACCCCAAATCTGCAAGTTTTTTAATTGTTTGTATACATTTAAGGAATAAAAGAACAGTTTTGTTACACGGATATATTGTGTAGTGGTGAAGTTTGAGCTTTTGGTATAACCATCATCCAAATAATGTACTTTGTACTATTAAGTAATTTCTCATCCCTCACCTCCCTCCCCGCCCACCCTTCCGAGTCTCTAATGGCTATCATTCCACTCTCTATGTCCATGTGGACACGTTATTTAGCTCCCATATAAGTTAGAACACGCGGTGCTCAGCTTGCTGTTTTGAGTTGTTTCACTTAAGATAATGGCCTCCAGTGCCATCAATGTTGCTGCAAAAGACACGATTTCATTATTTTCATGGCAAAATAATACTCCATTGTGTGTCTATACACACCACATATTCTTTATCCAATCATCCATTGATGGACATTTAGGTTGATTTCATATCTTTGCTGTTGTGAATAGCACCATGGAAACTATGAAAAGAGGAAGGTTTTATGATATTACAAAGGCTTTTTAGACCCTATGGGAAGATCCACCTGCAACTCCTAAAATAAGTGACTTCTGATACATGAGTTCAGGGAACATCCTTGACTGGTCAAGAGAAACCAAGGAAAGTGTGCATACCCTGCTACAAGTTTGACAACAATACCTGTGCTTACTTCAACTGAGCTATACTGAGGCAGGTACAGAAGAGTTCATGGAAAACCTCTAAAGGTAAGAGCCATAGGTGTCTTCTTCCTTCCCTGGAAAGCAAACAAAATTGTTAACCTGCTTCTACAATCCAGGGAGAACCAGTGACAAACTCACAGAAATGTGAGCCAGGTGTGCGCTGAGGCAAGACGGGGAAGAGTGCCACAGTCACTGCATGGGGGGAAGCTTTCTGTAGTCTGAGGACCACGCTCCACGTTCCTCTCATATTTTATTTACCTGCTCCTTCCTCTCTTGTCTCACCAGAGAAAACTCAGGATTCAATTCAAAAGGAAGCTTCAGCAGAAGCTTGTGATTGAGAAATATTTCACCTAATCCATCCTAGTGTTAAGTATGTCAAAAATCAAACCTTCCATGCACTGTGATAAATCACTCTGCCTAAAACAGTAGGAAATATGTTATTCGAATGCAACACCAATTGCTGTGAATTCCAAACAGCCACGCAAAAGTCAAATGCACGCCTTAGAGGGACATATAATTTCATGGCACTTTTTGAGGACCTATAAATCTTCAAAAAGTAAGTTCAGTGTATCTAACATGATGGAAAACTAAATAAAATATGATTAAATACTAGAAAAGATACAAATAAAAATACATTTTATTCATTCTGTACAGTGCCTAGTATATAGAAGATGTGCAAAGGTTTTCTAAGAAACCTGTGAATAAAGTCCAGGATTCCCACACCTACTACTATGATTCCTCAAAATAGCCCCACCTTCAACATAATAAGTAATTACACGATCAGTGAAGGCCTATAGAGTTGTTTGTTCTTACTACTGGGTTGGCCAAAGGCTCCCACATATACTGACTGTGCCCATTCGACCTTTGGTGTTCAGCCAACTTACTCCATGTTACTTAGCTGAGTTTTGTTTTGATTTTGTTTTTGTGTTTGTTCATGCACTGCTTAAAAAGAAGAATATGACACTTTCTTCCTGAGGCCTCACCGAGTCAGATTAAGAATGAAAGTGGGAGTGGCCATGTCTATGACTGTGTTTGGGGCAATGAAATTTTAGTAACCAGATTAGGGAGACTTGTCCTAGGCTGGCTACCAATAGCCAAGTGATATTCAGGTCAAGAACAAGGTGCACTCTTAATAAGAAGCTTGTAGAAGCTTAAATGAGAGCTCAGCATCAATAAGGAATTTTGTGTTCCACCATAATTATGCTATCAAAGTGAAAGAGGGTTTAGTCAAAAAAATAAAGGCCATAAAAATGAATTGCTAGAATTGTGTATTAATGAAAAAAATATATATGCATTTCTTTATTTACTGACAGTAGGAAAAACATTGAATTTCTGTTTTACGACCTTTATAGTATTTCAGTAGCAAAGGATCATTCTCTTAATATCATCTTTGCCAGAGTTTATCAGAAGATCTCATAAATGTTTCCTGGACCAAGTCATTGCATGCGTCTGTTTTCATTCATGTTACAATTTATTAGCTCATCCAAGACAAGACTGCATGACCATATTCTTTGCAGTTCCTTTTTTCATATTTAACTTCATTTTAGAAATGGCAATTAGTATTCATATTCCAGAAACCAATGGCTGTTCGTTAATATGTACACACACAGTTTCCACACAATGTTAATATCATCGCCTCTGGCGATAAAATAAAGAAATAAATAAATAGGCCCCAATTGTTTTTCAGATAATTTGATTACATATGTGGGAGGAAAATTCTATCTCAGTCTCTTCTATACAACCTGGCTCCAGAGATTCTGTCCTAGCTCATCTTTTCTTACTAACATGCAGAATGTTTTTCCTTATAATGTTTATGAAACGATAAGTAGTAACATTTTCCCAACTGTCCCCCCAAAACTATGAACTGTTACTTGGTTAATATTTCAGAACTTTTATATGAAATGCATACATACATGCATATGTATGTATATACATATGCACATGTCTATATGTTTATGTTTATACATACATATACATAAACACACACATATATAAAGACAAAGAAAGAGGCAGAGAGATAGAGAGAGAGAATATCCACACAGCAATCAGAATGATCTTACAAATAAGAACACCAGGCAGGCCCTAGCACGCCCTCAAAGTGGTCTCTTGCTGTACCCATGTCTCTTATATGGCCCTCAAGGTCACCGTCCTCCCTGCTGATGGGTATCATCTGGCCACTATGAGTTCCTCTCTGGTTCTCAAACATAAAGGTAAAGCAACCTTACCTGCTCCAGGGACCTGACTTGAGTGCTTCTCCCCCAGATCTCAATTTGGCTGGCTTATTCTGAAACTGGGGGTTTCAATGCAAATGCTCTCTCCTCAGAACTCCTTCCTGAACCTGCAGACTCTGTCTCACAGGTGGCCTCTAAAGTGGCCTCCCTGAATTTCTATCATGTTACCTTCAACATTTCCTTCACAGCATTGTAATTACCTGATTTATGGTTTTTATTGTTTGTTCTCCGATTTCCCCGCAACATGACTGTAGGGACCGTGTTAGTGTTGCCTATATCACCTATCATGACACATAGTAGATGCTCAATAAATGTTTGGTGAGTAAATAAATGAATGAAAAAATTAGTTCAAAATTCACATATCATTGGATAACTTGCTTTTCTCCCCATGTAAAATGAATTATGGAAACAGTCCTATGTCAGCACATATAGAGCACCCTACTTTCTAGTTGCTGAATTACAGTCCAGAATACAGATTCATATCATTAAATTAAGTATATTTCTATTCATGGATGTACAAGTTCTTTCAATTTTTTCATTATTAGACACAGTCCTGAAATATATAATTTTGTGCTTGTATTTGAATACTTGCACAACTTTTTTTGCAGAAAAGCTTTCTATGTGTGAAATGGCAGTATTAAAGGATTTTAAATGTGCATAGATACTTTTAAATGGCCCTCACTTGGATCCCAGCCTTCAGAATTGTGAGGAGTAAATTTCTGTTGTTTGGAAGCTACTCAGTCTATGGTATTTGTTATAGCAGCCTGAATGGACTAAGACAATGTTAGTTCCCCTTCCTCCCTAAAGCCAAGGGGCAATGAGGAGTGGCCTGAGTGAATACTGCACATGCAATGGTTTGCATCACAGCCGAAGAACTTTGGCCCTAGAAACCACAATCTTTTAAGGCATCCATAAGCAAACCTGCTCAACCTTTGAGCCAGAGGAAGACATTATCTTTATTACCCTGGACAGTAAATAAATATTTCCTCTGCCCCAGAGATAGGCACTATATCTTCCAAAGCAGTTTGCTCTACAAATATCCTTGAAAAATAGTCTGAAACAGAAGCTATCAGCACTTCTGTTCATAAAACTTGCAGAAATGCAAGAGGTCCATAGAGAACTATCTCCCATAATGCTGCATCCCATTTACACTCTACTAACAGCAGAATCCAGCCTTGTGAGAAAGGATGATTAAAGCTAGGAGTGAGAGAATTGACCAGCACTTCTGACTGTCTATACAGGCAAATCAAGGTTGCCGATCAATTGGAATATTATCCTATCCTAGCAGATGGAGTATGAAAAATTTCATGCAAGAGTTTTGTGGGACATGGCCAGGCATGGTGGTTTATGTTTGTAATCCTAGCACTCTGGGAGGCCTAGGTGGGAGGATTGCTTGAACTCAGGAGTTCAAGACTAGCCTGAGCAAGAGCGAGACCCATCTCTACTAAAAACAGAAAAATTAGCTGGGCGTGATGGTGCGCTCCTGTAGTCCCAGCTACTTGGGAGGCTGAGACAGGAGGATTGCTTGAGCCCAGGAGTTTGAGGAACAGTGAGCTACGATGATGCCACTGCACTCTACCCAGGACAACAGAGACTCTATCTGGGAAAAAAAAGGGTTTTGTGGGACAGGCCTAAAAATATCATACCTCATATCTACCCATGTTATACTGGTCAGAATTCAATCACAGGGCCCCACCTAACTGCAAAAGAGGCTGGCAAATATCCAGATGTCCAAGAGGAACAGAAAACAGAATGTGCTGACCATGTGACTACCTTAGCCTCAGAAAGTCTATGTGGTTAGAGCCCATATAACTCCCCCATGAACACCTTCCCCACCAGGCTTTGCATATCAGGGCAAATCCCTCTTCCCATTTCCACCACCAGAAACTCTGCTCTTAAAAGGCCCATTAGTGAGGGCTGAGGATATGTGTAGCACCAAGAGAGAAATGATAAGGACAGAATAAAGACATTCCTGGGTGGTAAGGGACACATAGTTGCTCCACTCAAAACTATGAATACTTCAGTGGACTAATCTCAAGGGTTTCCTGAACGTGAAAATATTGATTTGAAATTACTTTTAATGCTAAAGGGAAATAGGAGATACCGAAGCCCAGGGTCATTCTCAACCAGAACCTTCACTTTACACCTTTCCTGCTAAAGACTTATAAAGCAAGCAGAAGTGGGACTCTATAGCTCAGGTTTGAACTTCCTTTTATTAACAGTTGCTCATCTACGGAGACATTTTTAATTGCCTGGTTACCTCTGTGTCTTCCTTCTAAATATTAAAAAATAAGTTTCCCTCCACCTGCTTATTTAACTATTAGGAATCTTTTTTTTTAATTGACAGATTCTAAATTTCTTCCATCTTCCCTAGGAGAGCATTGTAATTTCTCGATTATGTTTAACATTTGAATTATTTTCAAAGTGTGTCTGTAAACATATTGTCTTAATCAGCTTAGGCTGCTATAACACAGTACTGTGGACTGGGTAGATTGAATAACAGGTGTTCGTTTCCCACAGTTCTGGAAGCTGTAATGTCCAAAGTAAAAGTGCCAGCAGGGTCAGGTTCTGGTGAGGGCCCTGATCCTGGCTTCTTGCTGAATCTTCACGTGGCAGAGACTGAAGCTCTGGCATCTCTTCCTCTCCTTACAAGGGCACTAATCCCATCATGGGTCCCCATCCCCATGACCTCATCCACACCTGCATCCCAAGGCTAACCTCCTAACACCATCACATTGGGAGTTAGGGCTTCAACATACGAATTTGGGCCGGGATGAAAAAATTGCAGTCCATAGAAACATATTAATGCTTATATGTAACAGGTGTGTAGTGTGAGTTGATTGAAAATAACTGTCCTGTCTCAGATTGCCCCTGTAGGCTGTCTCATCTGGTCCCTCAGGCCTTCCTGTGTGGAGGCACCTGGGTTTGAGCGAGCAGCAGAGGAGGTGCAGGAAGATACTGACCTGAGAAGCAGCGTTGACCTGTAATAACCAAGTATGGCAGTCTGGGAGAGTTACATTCTCTCACATTACACCCATGCCCTTCCCCTCAGGGTCAAAGGATCGTCCCATACAGATCTATTACGGGTAAGACCTCAAATCAAATAATTCAGGATAACTGATCTGAACTCAGTCCACCAGAACTCTGAGGATCCCCTGTGTGACTTTGCATTATTTTCTTAACCTCTCTTGGTGTCTTTCTTCCTCTTCTATCAGGAAAAAAAAATCATTGATTTGAATAAGTCCTCAGGGTCCCTTCAAATGAAAATCCAGTGATGCAATAAATATGATTCATGTTTTTTTGTTAATGAATATTTTTACAGAAGCAAAATCACCCATTGGGGTACTGGAAACAGGAAAAATAGGTCTTAAAACCTATCAATTAATCCAAGATAATCTTTCTTCAATTTATTGTCACTCCAGATACCCCTTTCAAAGGGATTTCATTTTCACTAGTCACCTCCCTCTGCCAGCCAGATACGATTCTACAAGAAAGAAAAGAGTAGACAGACCCACCCTAAGTGGCCCACAGAGCTAGAGTGGGGCAGAACTCGGGTCCAGACAACTGCTCAGCTACCATGAACCAAATTTTTAACCTCTCTAACACACTTTTTCCTCATTTATTATATATTACAAGGTTCATAGACTCTAATGGGGGTGTCAGAGTCAATGAAACAATCAAGCTAATAATTGTGGAATTACAGCTGTGATAAATGCTGAGAACCCTTTTAACATTGAGCCCTGACTTAGATTAAGAAGGTCAAGAAAGCTTCAACAGCAATATCTAAAGATGATGAGATGAGAAGGTTGAAGAAGACAGCATGCCAGGCTACGGGAACATATGTTTGAAGGCCCAGGAAATCTTGGAATGCTCCAAGGTAGCAAGAGAAAATGCACGGAGCAAGAGGAAGGAAAGCAGATAATAAAATTGCGAGAGTTGGGTATGATTCAATCAGGCAGACAGACCATGCAATTATTCTCCCAACCAGGACACACCTGAGCGTAAAAGGGGGAAATTCTAATAACTATGCCAGGGTACAGGCATAAGTCAGGACTGTCTATTGCAAAGGAGAGAATTGAAGAGAGGGGAGCCTATTAGGAAATTATTGCAGAAACTAGATGAGATATAAAACATCATAAGAAATAGATGTATTCCAACTAAGAAATCTTGGGAATAAAAGATAAGGTATAGGTTCCGCAGAATGCAAGATTTAGGTCATGAAGGGAGGTAGGTAAAAGTAACCTTCTCCTCTTTCCTGTTTGTCAGGAAACCTGCCTTGCATTCTAACAGGAAATACATGAGTCACCTCTATGGTCCAGGCTAATTAACAAATGACCTCTTTCATTAAAGAAGCAAAACAGATATTAAGCATCAACATTGGTATGCCAGTGGACACTTCAGATCAATGTTTCTATATGTGTTGATTTTACTCTGTGAAATATTTGTCCAAGAAATGTAATTAACAGGACACCCTGCAGGTTTCAGATGCTTGTAATAACCCTCTAATTTTCAAGAAATTACAGTTTCCTTTAGTATAGGAATCAACAGTCATTCACACCCAGAGTTGATGCTAATTTCAGAGGCAAAGACAGCTTCAAGGTTAATGTATCCAATCTGTTTTGCTCATATGTTTCTATCTAAATCTTTGCTACAACTTAAGAGTTGAAAAGGAAAAGAAGAGAAGGCAGAGAGAAAAGAAAGGAGGGTAGGTGGGAGAGAAGGAGGGAGGGGAGGAGGGAGGGAACCAAGATTCATCCATGTACACTGATTTGTCTGCCCTCATGTTTCTGTAAAAACATAAACTAGGAACCAAATCAAAGTGAACTCAAAGTGAGCCCTTTGTGTTTGCCTTTTAGAAGGAAATCGGAAGGCTCCCATGGGATTGAGTTGCATAAAGCTGGATTGGCATCTTCTCTAGAGTCAGAATCCAAATTGTAGAAGGGAATTTTTAAATAGGCTTGAGAAAAATAAATGAGCATGTTAGTAAAACTGGCTACTTTTGTAAGTAGAAATAGAAAAAGTGCTAGAAGTGTATTTCAGAACAATTTTTATGATGAAATATTGAGCTTCTGTTAAGATGACAGTCTCTCTCTCTCTCTCTCTCTCTCTCTCTCTATATATATATATATATATATATCTGGCCCCCTCTCTTAGACAGGGCTAGCCCTCAGGCCAAGATGAAGTAGGAAATGTCTGCTTTGACCCATTCATCTGCCCTCTCAGGACTGTCGGGCCATCCTTGGTGGGGCCTGGTCATGTCTGAGACCATTGGAGCAAACACGGATTCCAGTATGATCCCCTCCCTGCATCCACAGAGTGAACACTTCTTTAATAGACTAACTGTTCCGGCAAGTGTTAACAGCAAGTGTATAACAGCTCTTTTGACAGCTCTTGGTCCTGGAAATAACAGACTGGCATGTGGAGAGTCAGAGAACAGCCTTTATTTGGCCAACAGGCTCAGCCAACTTCTGCTCTTCTGACCCCCCTTCCTTGTTCTCCTCCAGGTTTTATACCCTTCGTAGGACTCAAAAAGCATCCAATCAGCAACAAGCTTTAACATCCAATCAGCAACAAGCTATAACATCCAATCAAGAACAAGCTATAACATCCAATCAGGAATAAGCTTTAACATCCAATCAGGATCGCGTGAACAGCATGGCCATGGAGGGGCCTGGAGCGCTGCAGCGGGACCCGGAGCGGGAGCAGCAGGGAGGCAGCGAGCAGCCCTGTCCCACTTTCCCTGTCATTCCCCCCTTTTGATACCCTTATCAGTTTATACAGAGGCATCAACCTCTCTATGAATCTAATAACTGCATTGAGCAAGCAGGGCCCCATGGTTACCATCAGAAGTATAGAGGCCCAGCTAGGGGCAATAAGCCCCAAGCCTGTTCTAACTTCTGTTTTCTACTGTTTACAACTCCTGACTGGTTTACATAGTAACAGCATTCTTTCCCATAGAGCCTCAACCAAGAACATCACAGAGGCACCCCATGTAGACCCAGAAAAGGATTACCAAGAAACAAGTTAGTCCAGTCTCTTGCGGCAGAGGCCCCGAGTCCAGTTCCCATAAGAGTCCAGACCAGTGGTCCCATTCAGTCCTTGGCTTCCAGCCAGATTCAGGGGCATACATTGGCCCTTTTGTATACCTTGAGGGTTTGGATGAGCATTCATAACTCTGCCCTGTGGGCTGACCATCCCTGAGGGAGAGGGGCTGACCTGATGACTTCACTCTCTGTGGTGACTGCGTAGCCAGCCAACCGTTTGCCATCCTGGATGTAGCTGCGGCCGTCCGTGTAGAGCTCCAGGTCAGGCACCGGCAACGAACTATCTTTCAAGTCTGGCCAGCTTGCATAAACCTCCTCCTCCATGGCCTCGGCACAGTCATGGTCCGGGGGCCCTGGCCCAGTAGAGAGGAAGGTGGCAGGGTTCAAGGTCCACACAGTCTCGATGGTGACTTGTGGGTCCCCACACAGCAGTCCCTGGCACTGCGCCAGCCGACCGCTAGAAAGCCATCAGTGCCCCAATATGTTCACCAAAGCCACCACTGTGTGCGGGACCTGCACACAGACACCCTGACCAAGCGCAAACCCGTCCTTGACCAGCAAGACAGTCGCTTCCAGTGCCGGCAGACAAGGTGGCCATCCCAATGCTACCTAGTCCAGCTGCTTGGACAGACAGGCCACTGGCCTCTGCCAGGGGCCCAAGTCTGCACCAGTACCCCCATAGCTACCTGCCTCTCACCTCTGAGGACAGCCTGTTCAGCCTCCTCAACCTGGGCCTGGAGCTCTCACACCGTCTGTTCCAGTGTCTTCTTCATCTGTTCCAGGTGTGCACTTGTGTCC
>VBSM01003199.1:8476237-8511534 GCA_008086735.1 Cheirogaleus medius | reverse complement strand
GCAATCTTCCCATGTGGGATGGTGAGTCTGGAAGATAGATTCCAGGAGGTCAACAAGGGCCTGTGGTTTCTCCAAGTAGGACGGCATATGGTGCTTCCAATTCAATAGGTCGGTGGTGGAGAAAGGCTGATAACACAGGGAAGGTTGCCCTGGCTGGGTGGTTCCATCATCCTAAATCTGCAGCAGACCTTGCATTTCACACAGAGGCATCTGGAAGGCCGGGGCAGACCGCAACCAGCAGACGAGTGGTGGAGATGCCAGCGGTGGGGTCCCAGTCACCACTCTCCATATGAAATCTATCAGGCTGCACCTTAGAACTGTTGGCTTGGATTCAGACCCTCCCATGTTTCAACTGGTTTAACCAGCACTCCCGTTCCCTACACCACCGCCAACACTCCTTTTCTGAACCTTGTCCCTGCCCAGACCCTGGTCCCCGCTCCAGCTCCTCCCCTTTCTCTTCCATAGACAAGGGGTAGGGGCCTGGCTACGTCCCTGAGGGAACTTAGGCACGTCTTGGCTAATCGCCATTACGACATCGCCACAGAACCCCAGGTTAGGACCCACTCAAACCCCGTAGCTGTGGGGCTACAGACATAATGACCGCAAGCACTCACTGTGTTCCTTCCACTCACATTACACATTCCCTCCCTTGGGTGATCCCTGTCCTTAGGAGCTGATCCAGCTCCTCTTCCGTCCCCCTAGGAGCTGGTTGGGCTCCTCTTCCATCCAGCTGAGGGGCCTCCACCCTAGGAGCCAATGGGGCTCCTCTTCCGTCCTGCTGACAGGCCTCCACTCTAGGAGCTAATCGGGATCCTCTTCCATCCCACTGATGGGCCTCCATCCTAGGAGCCGATGGGGCTCCTCTTCCGTCCTACTGACGGGCCTACTTGGGCGGGTCCCCAGGACCCTATCTTGTCGGATGTCCTGGCCGCCACTCCAGCTCGCTCAGCCTGGCACCCACCCGCTCAGCCTCCCGCCGTGGAGACTAGCACCTGCCGGGAGGCCTGTCGTAGTGTGGCCACCCACCGTCCTGCGTCAGTGCCCCTGCTTCCCCCCCCATCAAGGCCTTGGCAAGATTGCCCTTGGCCAGCAGCTCTTGGCACTGAAGGAGAGAGATGCTGCCGCCGGCCGCCGGCCGCCATCCACTGTCCCGATTGGGTGGCTTCAAGGTGCCAGCACAGTCAGGGAACCAAAATGTTCCAGCAAGTGTATAACAGCTCTTTTGACAGCTCTTGACCCGGGAAATAACAGACTGGCATGCGGAGAGTCAGAGAACAGCCTTTATTCGGCCACCAGGCTCAGCCAACTTCTGCTTTTCTGACCCCCCTTCCTTTTTCTCCTCCAGTTTTTATACCCTTGGTAGGACTCAAAAAGCATCCAATCAGCAACAAGCTTTAACATTCAATCAGCAACAAGCTATAACATCCAATCAGGAACAAGCTATAACATCCAATCAGGATCGCGTGAGCAGAGTGGCCGTGGAGAGGCCTGGAGCGCTGCAGCGGGACCGGATCAGAACGGCAGGGAGGCAGTGAGCAGCCGCATCCCACTTTCCCTGTCATAATAAACATACTGAGAAAATATTTCCTACCAAGGCATGAGGAACTATTAAATGTGCTACTCTAACCCACCCAGTGTTTATCAGGGGATTTATATTTTTTAAATGAGGGAGGAAGCAAAGTGAAGGAGTACATCTCCAATTTCAAATGCGGGTATCAGACACTGTGACCTTGAATGAAAATTACACATACACATGTATATTTATATACAGATAATATATAACTAATAGAGAGTACAGATTCCATTAGCTAATGTGATATAGAAAATACTAATTCATTGTTTACTGCTCTGGGACTCCCTGTACCAGCAGCCAGGTAGACAGCAGTAAAACAGAAGTGCTGTTTAGTGTAAGGGAGCTTACAGTTTCTTGAAAGTAACAACTATTACATAAGCAGATAAACAGGTACTTTTTCTTTTGATAAATGAAAAGCACAGGGCTCTAAAGAAGCAAATAAGCATGGTGCAGGGAACCTACTGTAGCCCGAGAGGTGGCTTCTCTGAGGACACTGTAAGGTGAGTGCTCCGGTGAGAAGGAGTCACCATGCCAAATGCGAAGAGGGCCATCCCACTGACAAGGTTTTGGCACGTTTCCTTCCCATCGTTTATCCCTGTGTGTGTGTGTGTGTGTGTGTGTGTGTTACAGTTAGAGCTTCTTTTTATACATTGCTTTTGTCCTTCCATTCGGCATTATGTCAAGAGCAGTTTTTTACATTGTAATTTACATAAACATTTTTAGTAGTTGTTTGGGCATTTAGGTTGTTTCCATTTTTTCATTATTGTGAATAACACTTTTTAAATTTATACATTATGGAATATCTTAGTACATACATATTTGTATTTCAGATTATTTCCTAAGACAGAATCCTGGATTTGGAATTACTGAATAACAAATATGAACATTAAGTGTCTGGCACATATTGCTATTACTGTATACAAGTGATTGTCTCATGATACACTTACCAGAATTGTTATGATTTTTAAATTTTTTAGTAAAATTTTTTTAGTAAAATAGTGAACATGACAGCTTGCACTTTGATTTGCGTTTGTTTGATGTCTTTCAGTACTGGCCAAACCTTGATTCCAACTGAAATGTCTTGGCAGCAGATACTCCCCAAGGGGCTGGCCTGAGGACTTACTGCCCAGCAGCTACACACAGTGGCCCACGCACACCCTGTGGGCACATCTGTAGAATTCCAGCCTCCCAAGCCTGTTCCACCACTGTGTCCCAGAGCCAGACTCCTCCAGGGTGAGATTCAGAGTCGCCCATATCTCTCCCGCCACACCTGGGGGAACTTCAGAAAGCCTGATCTCCACATGCCTTTGCGAGACTCTGACAGATTCCAGAGGGAGCAGAGACAGGAGGTGCCCTGGGTGGTCACTAGAGCCGACTCAGCTCTTACAACTCTCTCGGTGCTCGCCAGCTCTCACAAGTTCTTACGCCCCAGCTCTCTCTCTGCTCAGGGGAAGGACTTCCACATTCGGTCCTTGCCTGAGAAGTGTAGTCAGTCACTGCCTATAGGAAGTCCATATAGGACTTGCTGGTGGCACCATTCCAGAAGAGTAGGTATCAGTCCCCCACCCCCAGACCTACAGAATCACAATATGGATTTGGAATCCTAAATTTCAAAACACTCCCCCATGGAGGCTGCTGTGTAGACCTACTTAAGAGCGCTCAGGTTACTCCTTAAGGGCTTGGGGGTTTCCACTCCAAGGAGCGGGCTGGACACCCGTCTGTGAGCATCAGCCAGCGGTCTTCCATGGCAGCTCCTGACACCCGCCATAAGCAGACCCTGGCAGACCCGGGCCGCCATCACCCCATGCAAGCCCAACCCGTGGCAGATACTCAGTTCAGGAGCTCAGTTTCTCCCCCTTCCCACAGACAAACAAAGGAAGGCTGGGGTACGATCGCCAGGGAAAGCCAGTCAGTGGAGTCCGAAAGTCTTTTATCCCAATTATCTGAATAATTAATATACAGTCGAACTAGGATATGATTTTATTGTCCTGAGTTGAAAATATATATTATCAAAGTCAATCTGGCTCTGGTGTAAAAGAACACAACCAAAACAACATAGCTCCAAAAATCATGATCAGAGACGCTAAAATGACTTTTATGTTCTCCTGTCAGTAGCTTTTTCTTTAAATCAATATCTCCTTCAAAGAAGAAGAAAGTTTATAAGCCAGCATGTAACATATTCTCTTTTATAAAGCAAGAAGGGTATTTGTGATTGTACAAAGTTCACAAAAACATTTAGGTGTTATCTTTGATCAGTGCCGCGGACTGGCAGGGAATTTCATCTGCCCCTGGGGTATCTTGGTTGCCTTATTAACATGCCAAGGAACCATTATTAAATCTTGCTGAAAAACACATCAAATGTTGGAGGTCACTACTTAAGACACCAAGTACTATAAATGGAAAATCAATAGTCGAGCCCCAAACAAAAAGGAGGCTGGTATTAACAATAACACATAAGATATTTAAAAGCTATTTTGCTTCCAGCTTTCCAGTTAATACCTGTTACTAAATTGGACACATTCCTTTGCTTTATTTTGAGCCGTGTTAGTTGCTGAAAGGGAGAACCTCACTGTGGGTGGCCAGTAACACAAAGCCTCCTCCCTCTCACAAGACTTCCAGCTGCCCATGACCTCTTGTGGTTGGGCATTCAGGACAAAGTCCAGGGAACTTCTTAGCCCTCTTGTCTGGCCCCACCTTTCATTGCCATCCTTATTTCCACCTGTCCTACAAAACACTTAGTATCTCCTTTATGAAACAATCTGAATTTTATTTAGGAACTTGTGTGTTTCCTTCCTTTCTACCTCTTTCTACAAAGGATTTGAAGCAGGCCAGGGTATATACTATTAATAAATCCCTGGGGTCTTCCCTAACCACTGAGCTATAAACTGCCCTCCTTTTTATTGAAATTGCTATCACTTACTGCATGTGTCCTGTTTCACCCTGCATCATACACTATGTTGTATCTTTAAAGAGACTCGCAGAAATCTAAGCCTTAAATCTCTCATGTTAATTATAAATTCCTCAGGACTGCATTCCTTGGGACTGCACCTGTACAGTGCTTCTTCATCGAATTCTGTGTACAGAGTAGCTGTTAATGTATGACAAAATAACAGCACTATTAATAATAATGAAATATCAATTATCATTTTATTGTGCATCTATTAAATGCCAGACACTTTTCTAAGTCCTTTGCGTGTACCCCCGTTTCATTTAGTAATTACAATGCCCTTTAATATTTTTCCCCATTCTCCAAGTGAGGAGCATGTGCATAAATAGATTTTACACAGTACACACTCTCAGCTTGGTGAGGGGCTATGCTATGAGAGCTTTCTGGAACCAAAGCAGACTGAGAAAGTACAGATGCACACAGCCCCAACTTTTCTCCACTGAACCAAAACATCTCTGAGTCCCGCAAAGAGGGAAAATATGACAATAGCCAAGTCTGCCTATGGGGCTGGGGTTGCAGAGCAAGAGGAGAGAAACAGAAACAGCAAAGAAGGCAGACTCTCCAGCTCCGCCTTAATATCTGGGCTCATCCTATAAGTCCTTTTGGCTCTGTCATGCTCTTTGTGTGCTGGGAAAAAATACAAGTCTTCACCAAAAGTTGAATTCAGCCAAGTTTTCTCTCCTCCTTCTAACAGAATCCCACTTCATTCATTCTTTTATTTATTTATTCACTTGTTTAATATCAATTGAGCACCTACTATGCAAAAGGCTTAATGTTACGCTGTAAGGTGGGATTTCACTTATCCTAAAGAAACAAACATGAAAGAAAGTGAAATCTGATGAGAGACATACACAAAGACTGGAGAAGGAGAAAGGAACAAGTCAGTTTCATAAAGATGAAGAAGGCTTCCAAGGGGAGGTCATGCCTAAGCTGGTTCTTGAAGGACAGTAAGAGATTGCCAGGTAACGTTTGGGAGGAGGGCTTGCTGGAGAGAAATGTCATGTCCAGATGCTGCAGGTATGCTGATCACCAGTGGAATAATGGAACACTCGTATCCAAGCATTTCCATCATTTCTGCTCATACGACAGGCTGCTTTCTCTGGCTTTGTTTGGAAAAGTAGTATTAAAAGTGTTATAGGGCAAACATTCATATTTGTGCTGTATTTAACTTTTCATTAATAATAAATTCAGGTGAAGTAGCATTGTTATTAATATTGATCAACGTTCCAATTGAAAGCACAGATGTCAGGGATTTTTTTTAAATGGGTTCAGTTATATTTAATAGTGCTGTTGATGAGAGGAAACCTAATGAAAACCAACAGATGGTCTATTTAATATCGCTCTTGGCTTTAAAACATGTGCCAAATGTGATACACACAAGGACTTGACAGGGCTGTTACTGGAAGCCTTTAATTACAACTATTTGCACTCCTGGGCCTACTGAATTTGCTAAAATAACACCGCCACTCTAACACTGGCCAAGCCAGAATTTAAATAATATCCGTTTTGTGATATTGTTTGTGGCACTGTATTTCTAAGTGACCTCTGTAGCTCTGTAGACAGTTTTCCTGAATGGTGTTTATTGTTGTTGTTGTTGTTGCTCAAGGAACTGGAGCCAGTGGCTAGGATGAATTCAGACGTCCCCCTCCTACATCAACATATTCAGTCTGGAATGTCGAACAGCATCTCTAAGGTCAAGAAGAGGTATGGATCTCTTTATTATCAGGGTTAATTCAGTTACAGAGAGAGCCCAACAGAGGTAAACTGCCAAAGCAATGAGTAAGTAATGACAATATCAGTGGCCCCTGTTACGAACCTTGCCAGTCACTTTGTTCCGGCAAGTGTTAACAGCTCTTGACCAGCTCTACCTCAGCAAGTGTTAACAGCTCTCACAACAGCTCTTGACCAGGGAAATAATGGAGCAGCACGTGGAGAGTGGAGATCAGCCTTTATTTCATCAGTATGCTCCTCTGACTTCTGATTTTCTGACCCCCCCCCTTCCCTGTTCTCCTCCTGCTTTTATACCCTTGGTAGGACTCAAAAAGTAACCAATCAGCAACAAGCATTAACAGCCAATCAGCAACAAGCGTTAACATCCAATCAGCAACGAGCTATAACATCCAATCAGGAACAAGCTATAACATCCAATCAGGAACAGTAGGATTCAAAAAGTAACCAATCAGGATCGCACAAGCCGCACAGCCGGAGGACAGGAGCAGGCCAGGGGCAGGCCTGGACCCGCCGTCTGGTCCGTCTACGAGGCCCGGCTCCAGCAGTGCGCACCCGCGCACCCGCCAGCCGCTGCCTCCAGCCTGCTCGGCACAGCACCGGCCTGCGGGGATGCGGAGCGGCGGGGGGCGGCGAGCAGCCGCGTCCCAGCCCCAACGGTCTTCCCCATCAACTTGGCCTATATTACTACTGCCTCTCACAACAACCAGAAACAGAGAGATGAATGCTGTTCTCCAGTCTGGGCAATGGTCAAGAGAGACCCCATCTCTTAAACAAAAGAAAAGAAGAAAGAAAGAAACAGAGATGAGGATGCTGAAGCTGAGAAGGGTTCAATGTCAGGCTCAAGGTCACACAGCTCGTAAGTGGTAACCCAAGCAGGCTGATGAAGCAGTAAGAGCAAGACAGACCAGCCCACTGAGGCAGGATGGTATGTCACAAAGAGAAGCCTGGGGGGGGGGTGGTGAAGAGGAGGGGAGGAGGGAGAGGAAGGGGAGAAGGGAGAGGAGGAGAAGCAACTGCCATGAAAATGAGAAAATCCTTAGAAAGAAAATGGCAAGGAAAGCTCAGGCGTCTGATGCCCTTCATCCGCCCTCCCTTGTGGGCTGACCGCGGACGCCGCCCGCTAGAGTCTGGGGAAGGCGGAGCTGCCCCGTGGCGTCTCAGTGGGGCGAGATGGCAAAGAAAGACGATGAACGCTGCGTATCCCTGCGCGACTTTAAAAAGGTTCAGGTCCCAGGCGAAGAGCCTCAGCCGCGCAGAGGCCGGAGGGCCGCCCACTGGCTCATGGGAAGCCCCTTGGAGTGGGGACACCTGCAGGGACGCCAGCAGCACTGAGACGTTTGCATTATTAGGTGTAGGACGCCTGGGATCACAGAGGCCTCTTCTGAGGAGCCTCACAGGAAATAGTGCGGCTTACAACTCTGCACATCTACAGCAGCGGTCGGTCCCCAACCTTTTTGGCATCAGGGACCATTTTCATGGAAAGCAATTTTTCCACGGATTAGGGGTGGGGAGAGATGGTTTGGGGATGATTCAAGCACATTACATTTATTGTGCACTTTATTTCTATTATTATTACGTTGTAATATATAATGAAATAATGATACAACTCATCACAGGTGGGGGACCCCTGCTCTAGAGCACTCTAGAAAGTAGTCCTCCCCCTCCCCCCTCCCCGCCTGCTCCTGCTCCAATACTAACTGTAAAGACAGAGCATAATCTATTTTCTTGTTGAGTTTATACAATACTTTTTAAAAATTATGTTATTTACTGCACAGAAGAACAGTAGTGGATGCCAGAAAGAAATTTTAAAGTCCATGTTCTTTTAACAAAATAAACCTAAGAAATCCTCAACAAAAATGTAACCAAAAGAAATTTCCCGCTTGGAAATTAAGAAACATCCTTCTTAAAAATCAGAGCTCAAAGAGAAACTTTAGGGAGAATTTACAATTTTTTTTACCCAATAACTCATGCCAAAAAAATGTGTCCCAGAGCCTGGGCAAGGCAGAAATGGAAAATCTAGGAAAAGGAATTAATTGGTATAAACTTGAAATTAAGGAAATAACAAACAACTAGAAACGAAAGGTTTTATAAAACCTAGCCCTTTTAAAAGAAAAAAAATCTGTAACTTCCTGGCAACCCCCATCAAAACAAAAAGAAAGGAAATTAAAATAAATAATATCAAGAATGAGGAAGCTCCAGAACATATTAATACACAAAATAGCAGTCACAGAAGAATATATGTTCAACTCTATAAAGGATAAACTGGAAATTTTAAAGAAAATTTATACTTTTATGAAAACATACATTTCTAAGATTAACCTATTTTAAGACAAAAATTAATAGATCATGAAGGCCTACCACTTAAAAAGCTATGATATACAGAAGACTTTATGGCTGAGTTCTGTTAATTAACTAACTTCTTAAACAGCAGCAACAGCATTAGAAGGAACATGATTATCTTCACTCAGTTTGCCCTAACAAAGTACACAGACCGGGTGGCTTACACAACAGAAATTTATTTTCTCACGATTATGGAGGATTGAAGTTCAAGATGAAGGTTCTGGTAAATTCAGTTTCTGGTGAGGGCAATTTTCCTGGCCAGTAGACAGCCGCCTTCCCTCCTGTGTGCCCACACAGCCTTTCCTTGGTGAATGGGCTGGGGGTGAAATGGGGAAGGGAGGTCTGGTGTCTCTTCTTATAAGGACAATCTCTAGACACTAATACTATGGGATCAGGTCCCCACCTTTATAACCTAATTTAAACTTAATTATCTCCTTATAGGTCCTATCTCCAAATGCATTCACAACTGGGGATTAGGACTTCAACATACGAATTTCAATGGGACACAATTCAGTTCAGAGCAATAATCTTTTAATTGTTTAAAATCTCCCAAGACATAGACTAAGATATAAAAACTTGACAAAGCGCAGAAAACTATAGCTAGTTTCTCTTATGATGATAAATATAAAAATTCCTAATAAATTATAATCAAACTGAATATGGCATCATTTTAGAATGTCACATTTTAACTAAGTAAAGTGTACTCTATAACTACTGATTCAGCAGTAAGCAAATCTATCAATATAACTTATAGTAACAACAAATTAAAGGTAAAAAAAGAAAATATGTGATTATATCAACATGCACTAAAATAGTATTTAATAAAATTTAAAAATCATTCCTAATAAAAATTCTTAGCAAAATAGAAATAGAAGGAATTGTCCAAACACAGAAAAGCCTAATTAATAATATCAAAGAAAAATCATAGCAATAATGGTGAAATGTGAAAGTCATCATGATTAAAAAAGAGAAACAGTAGGTATTCCAGTACTCACCAAACGAAAATTTGATAGTTTGCCTAAAAAATGCAAAAGACTACTAAAAACATGTTTGAAGTAATAAAACAATTTGGTGAGGTGGCTGACTACAAGTTTATTAGATAGATTTTAATGCCAATAATTCCATGTCAGAAATAGGTATGCAACAAGGAAAATTCCATTTATGAAAGTAGTAAAAACTACAAAATATCATAGATTAAATTTAACTTCAAATTACTAGGCTTATATGAAGAGAGCTATACAATTTTATAAAAGGACATAAACTAAAACATAAGTAAATATAAAGACATACCACATTTCTGGAGTGGAAGACTTTTAATACCACAACATTGCCAATTTTATCCAAACCAATATGTCATCTTACTGTAACAGCAATCAGGAGCCCAATTTTTTAAGAGGAAATTTTTTCTGAAGCTTATGCAAAAAAATAAATGCATGAGAATTTCCTAGAAAAATTTGAAAGTAAATAATGAAAGGTAATTTGCTTTCCAACATTTTACATCTATGCAAAGGTATTAGAAGAGTGATATAAACACAGCAATAGGCAGATGAGTAAATACAACAAATATTAATAATATTGGTACAAAACAAAATGTGGATTTGAAAATTAATATATGTAAATGAGATATTTTAATTAATAAGAAATTATTATTTTTAATAGTGATATTAAAATAATTGCCTATCCATCAGCCAAAATAAACTTTTTTCTATAAATAGCCAGAGAGTATTTTCAGTTTTGCAAGCCATACAATCTCTTGCACAATTACTCTGCCGTTGTAAGAAGAAAAAAGCCATAGGTAAACAAATGGCTGCAGCTGTGTTCCAAAAAAACTTTATTTAGAAAAGAGAGCAGTGGGCCAGAGTTGGCTCATGGGCCATAGTTTGCCAGTGCCTGATGGGAAATGACTTATATATTTGCTGCATAATTATATAAAATTAGAGCATAAGAAACTATAAACAAAATTAAGAGACACTACAGCCTAAGAGAAAGTATTTGCAAGAGCATATGGCAAGAAAAGGATAACTATATCTAATATACAGAGTTATTGCAAATTGATAAATAAAATTAAATCGATCCAATTGATTTATCTGTAAAGGACATAAATAAGCTGGCAATTCTCGAAAGTAGAAATTCAAAATATCCATAATCTTAAGAAAGCATGCTCTATGTAAGTGAAGCCAGGTCACTCCTCTGCTTAAAACCTGGCTGTTTCAGTCTGTTTGGACGGCTGTAACAGAGTATCATAGACCAAGCAGCTCATAAACAACAGAAATGCATTCTTCACGGTGGTGGAGACTAGAAGTCCAAGACCGAGGTGCCGGCATAGTTGCCTTCTAGGGAGAGCCTCTGCTGGGTAGCAGACTCTGACTTCTTTTATCTTCTTTTATCTTCACATGGTAGAAAGAGGGCTAGGGAGCTCTGTAGGGTCCCTTTCAAAAGCCACTAATCCCATTCATGAGGGCTCCACCCCCAGGACATAATCACCTCCCAAGACCCCCCTCCTAATACCATCACAGTGAGGCCTAGGATGTCAACCTGTGACCATGGGGACACACACATTCAGTCCCTGACACTGGCAGTGCCTCCCATTTCACTCAGAGGGGAGGGCAAAGGTCCTACAGGGCTTGCAGGCCCCCTTATCTCTTGGACTCCGCCTACTAATCTCCCTCTTGCTCCTTCCTTCCCAGCCACAGCGCCTTCTCTGCTGTCCTTAGAAACGCGAGGCTTTCGCAGCGGCCTCTGCCTTGCATGCTTCCCGTCAGGTTTGTGTGCTCCCTCGCTCCCTCAAACCTGCTCCAATGTCCTCTCAAGAGGCCGCCTCTGACCACTTCATGTAAAATTGAATTGTAAAATCACCTCCCTCCCCACACATGCACCACACACACACCACACAGACACACCCACACAAACGCCACATATATACACACACCCTACACACTACCACACCATACACACACACCTGACATATACATATACACGCACACCGTATAAACACACCTGCACCACACATACCACATGCATATACACACACCACACATATGCCACATACACACCATACACCCACACTACATAAACACACCCACACCACACATACCACACACATCATAAACACACCCCCATAGATTAATACACATACACACACACTACACACATACACAGATACACACATATACACTCCTAATCCTCCGCACCTTACTCTTTTTCTTTTTTTCCATAATACTATCATCTTCTAACTTACTAAATAATTCGTTTATTTATTGTATCAATCTTCTGTCTCTTGACCATCCAAGAATGTGAGCTCTGTGACAGCAGGAACTTGTCTGTCGGATCACTGACATATCCACATTGCCAGGCACAGACCCCGCACAGATAGCGTCGTACCCGTACGTGTTTACTACGCGGCTGGGGGGTGGATGCTATTGTTGTTTACGTGGTCTAAGGTATCTCACCTTGGTAGATTTCTAGCAATCAAATGAACATCACTGAATATGGAGTTGGAAAGACTTATGCCCAGTCGGCTGTCATGAGCCAATGCAAGGCCGCTCTAGCACAGCATTTGGCACACAGTGGGTGCTCAGTAAGTATCTGTTGAATGAACAAATGCTAAACCGCACTAGTAATTGTGGAAATGCAAATAAAAATAAGATACAATTTTCACAAATCAAAATGGCAAATAAGTTAGAGATGGATGACTTAAGAAGCAATAACTCAGCAATGTTACTTTTTGGAATTGATTCTATAGATATAAAAATTTCAGCACCCAAAGGAGGTACATACCTAAATATGTTTATTGCAGGACTGTTTGTGAGAGCAAAAAAAAATTGCAAATAATCTAAATATCAAGTGAATAGAAAAATTGTGAATAAATTATGATATATCCATCTTATTAAATGTTTTGCAGCCATAAAAATAATGAATTGTACCTCTAAATGTTAACCTGGAAAGCTGTTCATGATATGTTTTAAATGAAAAATGTAAGTTGCAGGGCAATGAGTATAAGATCTAATTGTGTTGAAAAATATTAAGAACGCATATTTTAAATATTATGAAGGTATATTTTATTTCTAAGATTATAAAAAATACTAAAAACACTTAATTCAGAATTAAATTTGAAATAAATTTACATGAATCTTCATATTGTTTTCCTTCTATGCACTAAAACAAGTTAGAAAGCCTCTTATAATAGTCTCTGCAATGATCGGAGTGCAATAGCTTCATATCTATTGAGAATTTCATCTGCAAAGTCTCTTCCTTAGCAAAAGGATCTTGTTGAGTTACCTTCAGATTATGTGTCTGCCATCCTCTCTCTCACTGCATTGTTATTGGTAGACCTCTTTTCGTCATTATCACCTGTGTAGCTCATGCCTTCCTCAAGCTCTATCGTACCAAAAAGCTTCCAACAAAATGAATCTTGGCTTAAGACACTGAATGCCAATTTCTCATCATTACCCCAAAATATAAGTCAAAACTATTTTCCAAAAGGAGTTGGAAAGAGGACTTTTTATTAATAATATAGAGAGTAACTGATAATAACACAGCTACCATCTTGAGACCCCAAATCTGTGGTTAAACAAGGATGCCAAGGTCAAAACTTAATGAGTTTGGTGAGTTTGAGAATTTGGTGGGTGAGGATTGAGGAGTACAAGATAAAGAGATATAGACCATGATAAGGAGAATGGAGGATGCTCCAAGAGCAACAGAAAGCCGTAGATGAGTTTGCAAAATGAATAAAATACTATGACTTGTGTTTTTAAAAGATCATTTTGGCTGCTATATGGAGAATAAGTTTCAAAGGAGAAAAATAGAGGCAGAAATCCCCATTAGGAAGTTGCATTCACCCACCAGGAGATGATGGTGGTTTGGCTGTGCACAGACGTAGACAGATGCCAGGCATTCCACAGAGCACTTATGGTATCCAATGATGGGTTGGATGTGGGGAGAAGAAAAAGACAGAGATCAAGGATGACTCCTACCTGTCACCACATCACTCCCAATGTGCTTGGGTGTTCTGATATTCAAAGGGCTGGCAGGGAAAGAGCACGCAGTAGCAGGGACTGAGAAGCTAATGCTCCTTTCAATAAGCAATGACTGGAGAAAGTCTGGTGCTATATAAAGAAAACTCGGAGAGCATAGAGCCACAAAAGGCAAGGAAATAGTGTTTTTGCGGGGAGGGGTGGTTAACTGTGTCCAATGCTGCTGAGAGGTCATGTAAGAAAAGGCCAAAAATGGCACTAGATTTGGCCAGGAGGAAGTGAAAGCTACTCTTGGTCCAGCAGTCAGAGTAGAGTAGAGAGGCTATTAGCTGAGTGAAATAGAGAAGACGGATGGAAGTGAGGAGGAGACCAGTGGGCACAGCAATGCCTTTGGGAAGATTTGTTATAAAGGAAAACAGGGAAATGAAGCAATACATAGGAAGGATATTGGATCACTGAAAGGTTTATTCACAACTATATCATACTACAGCTTATTTTAATGTTAATGGAAATGATCCATAGAAAAGAAATAAAAGATGCAGGAGAGGAGAATCTGCAGGAGAAGAGCCTTCAAGTGTGGAAGAAAAGCCTTACCCAGGCCACAGGTGGAGGTGTTGGCCCATGGCCCGGGTCACCCATGCCAACAGGAGAGGCGGGGGCAGGCGCGGCGGGAGACCGAGCAGAGGAGAGTCAGGGCTTCCCACCTGGGACTCTTCTTTTCCCATTGAAGTGTGAGGCAAGGTCTGGAGTGGAGAGTAGCGGGTGGACAGCAAAGCCAAATGTTGATGAATCATTTCAGAAAAAGGAGGAGCAAAGTTTTGTAACAGGAAAGTGCGCCTGTCTGAGATGGAAGCAACTGGACACTTGCAATCACTCATAGAAGTGTGCCTGGCCAGCACCCCTGTGTGTGGCTCGGCAGGCACAGTTGGCACTCCAGGCGCTGCATGAAGGAGGTGTTATTGTCTTTATTTTACAGGCGGGAGACACAGGCTCTCACCTGCTGTGTAATTTACAAAGTCCACCCAGTTCATAAGTGATGAAACCAGGATTAAATGCAAGTATGCCTGGCTTCAATGCTCTTTCAATAACAAAACAATAATAATAACTGCTTTCTGTCTGCCACTAAAGTACTTAGAAGGGTGTAGAGACGGTAAAGGAGAGTGTTTTTAAGAATAATTCCAAAGTCGTAACAGACATGTTTCGCCAGAAATGAGAGGAAAGGTATAAAAACAATCTATTGATACTTTTGGGAGGCAAGTATCCCATTACATATTGATGACTCTAGAATCTTCGTTCAAAGTTCAGTTTTAGTAGACTGACTTATTTTAATTGCTTAGTAGAAATGAGGTAAGATCATAATCCAAAAAATGACCTGACAGAAAGGCATGCTATAATAAAGCTGGCAATATTTACTAAAAATGAATTCCTATGCATCAACCAATTTATAAAACCAGTAATGATCACAGCCTTGGGTAAGAAAAACACCCAGAGTCTAGCAGCAAAACAGTGTCAAAGAAAACAAATGTCTGTGTGAAATGTCTTTAAAAGCTCATCACCTTATAAATCAACCTGAGCAAATCAAATAAGGCAATTAACATACAAAAAGTCTAAATGTGGCTCTTGAAAGAGTAATGCAAGAAAATAACAGATTTTTTTCTACTTGAACAAGGCAAAGGACAACAGAAACAGTGGACTGAGCTGGACAGTGGATGCCAAGCAAATCTAACTGCTTTGTGGCTAAGACTGCAGGGTAAGGAGAGGGAGTGAAGGTAACAACTGTGCACATTTGTGTGTGATTTTGTGTGCACACATGAATTGCATACAACCACATAATCATGTATTTCTACATATTTGAAACATGTGATTTAGAGTTATGAAAGCTTATAAAATATTTAATTCAAGTCAATTTTATAGGCACACAGTCAGACCAATTTAAACATATTTAAAAGACCACGAACATGAAACATTGCAACTCTGAGGCAAAACACAGAGATCACAAAATGTGAGGTTTTCACTAACAACCTAGAAACTTGGGAATAGATAATATATTTTTAACTTATAATATGAAATAAAGGTTTTCTTAGGAGTAGAAACTTCACACATAAAGGGTTCAAATAAGTTAAGAAATGCAGGCAAGCAGTATGCAGTAAAGACTAACCCAAGGAGATGACAGATGTATAAATGCATAAACTTACAAATCTTCTGAGTCAATAGCTTTGATGAGTCCAGACCATTTGTTATATAAATGATCTTAGATATACTGTGACTACACCATGTAAGCTTATAGCAAGAATAATAGTAAAATAGGCATGATTTATCCAGTTCCCACACTGTGAGGCCTCTCAGGCTCTTTATAACATCCTGACTCATGTAATGAAGACAACCACATTAGCCCCATTTAACAGAGGAAACAGAGGCTCAGAGAACTGGAGCGGAAGCTGTTGCTGGAGTCAGGGATCTAGAAAGTGGCGAGATGAGATTAAACACTTGCCAAACTCATGGGTATCTCCACTGTCCCTCGCTGGCATCCCTGAGTCCACAGCAAAAGCCATGCCAAAGGGCAGGTGGCAAGGAGCGGATTCAGTCATCCCTGGTCATCTCTGACACTGCCAGGCCTGGGCTACTGCCCTCTCCTTGACCTCTCACTGGCACAAAGCCACCGCGTGCTCTGTCCCCCCTTATCAGGGATTAGGACTGAGTAGAAGAGTGAAAGCCCCCAAAACAGAGCCCATCCAGCTTTGCACCTCTCCTCCCCACCCTGCACTCCAAGCCCACCCCCTGCTTCCACCCAGCTTCCTAGTGCCCTGTGGGCTTCATTTTATCTATGTTATATCTGCGTGTGTACGTGTGTGTACTTGTGTGTGCATATGCATGTGTTTGTATGTATACTTGTATATGTGTGTGTATATGTGTGCGTGTGTGTCTGTGTGTACTTGTGGGGGTCCATGTGTGCGCACATGTGTGTGTACGGTGTGGGATGAGGAGCAGGAGAGACAGTGCTGATCAGTGGGAAAGGCCTCTTACATTTAGAAGGGCCCGGGTTTGAATCTTTGCTCCATTGTCTACTACTAACCTCCTGGACTGTTTCTGGATCCTTTACTCCAGCGGGTCCTAAGTGGGTCCTAGTGGGGCCAATTTTGGCCCAAAGCGAGACTTGGAAATTTCTGGAGACCATTTTGGTTGTCACAACTGGGAGGGGTGCTACTCACACCAGGGTAAAGACCAGGATGCTGCTCAGCATTCTGTAACCCAGAGAACAGCCGTGCACAGCAAAGAAATGTCCTTCCCAGATGTCAGTTGTGCCCAGTTTGGGAGACCCTGCTTTACTCTCCTCGATCCTGAGAAGTGAGGGCATCCACAAGGGTCTTTCCTCTCACTGCACTCTCTGGTGGCCGTCCCTCCTAGTCTCAGGGCTTCAGCTGCCTCCTACCAGGTTAAGTTTCATGAAGTGTAGCTTTAGTCAAATCATCTTCATTATGAAAAATTAGTGTGAAATCCAAACACTTCAGCTTAGTATTCAGGTCTGCAAGATTTTGTTGCAGTGGACTTTTCTGATCTTAATTTCTGTGACTTCTCTTCCTGAATACTATGACAAGAACACTGAAAAAACTCACTGTTCTCCTTGTCCAATCCTTGCCTTCCAACCTCTGTGCTTTTCCTCCTACTGACCTCCCACACCTCCCACCTCCTACTGACTTTTCCTTTTTGCTACACACTCAAATCCCCACATTCTTCAAGTCTCACTGAGTGCCCCCCCAACCTGATTCCCTCCCTTAGAAGCACACCTGTGGCACTCCACCTGAGCCCTGCCACATTGCTAACTGCTGTCACCCTTGCATTGAGCTATCCTGCACGTGTGCCATCAAACTTGCAGCTCTTGATTGAAAGATCCAAGAATGCTCTCATTTTATTACATGATAGGAAATGATAAATTATTATTGAACAAAGGAATGAAGTTAATGTAAAATAGTTTTTAGAATAAAATAGGAGGTTTATTAATACATTCCTGAGTTTCTGGCACAAAGAAAGTACTTAATAAATATTCATTGAATGTATGCATAAATTAATTGATCAATTGAATGAATTGATCAATTGCTTAAGAACACCTTTTACAACTCATTTGATGATTTAGTTAAGCCACACTATATATCAACTTCTCAAAATAATTCCATATTACTTCTTTGAGTTAGAGAACACAAAATGCAAGTTGACTATCTCTTGGGAAAGTCCATGTGCTATGAGACACCTGCTTATGTTATGAGTATAAGACCCCCTCTTGGAAAGCTTCCAGGTCACCTTATTTTACTTGTTAAATTTCTTTGAACTTCTCAGTAAACCTGGCCCACATAATCCTGATAAGGTCCAAAAAAGAAGCCTCTATTGTGAAAGAGGTGAATGCTTATTTGCCAAGCTTCACTCAGGAGATGGCTTAATTTACAGACAAATCAAGTAAGGATGTGATTTACAGCTGCTATGAGTGAATTCTCAGGACTCTAAAAAAAGCACTACTTACTCACCTACCCAGTCTGTAATTCCCTGTTGTGAGCTTTCAGTGGAATACCTACCTCCTGAGAATGGTGATAAAATTCCCAGTGGTAATGAAATTCATCCCAACAGGTCATTTCAGCCAAGCAGGGTCAAATCTGGGAAGAAATGTCCAGTGGGCTAGATCTGGTTGGAACCTTGACCCTTTCCTACCTTCTGGGGCACACTCCATGTACTTCAGGCATGCCCACCTTTATCCTGTCCTCTACTCAAATTTTAACATGCCCTTCTCTTGGTGATTTAGGCTCCAACATGATCCCATCCATAATAACATACTACTAAAACTCAACATTTTACCAGGCCACAATTTCTTCTAAACTTGGAAGACACATTTACACTAAGATGTGAGTGATAGCCTTGGAACCCATCTACAGTGTTGCTTTGTTTACAGAAAACTCTTTCACTTACAAAAATGTGTTTTGTATGAATTTCAGTAAAGAACTCCAGGTGGTCTTAAAGGAGATATTTTGGGAAAGGGGGTTCTCAGTATTCCTTCAAACTCTGGTGCCAGCACCTACCACACTAAAGTCATGAGCTTCAAAATGACTTAATCAGTATGTTAGTGAATGCTCCCATGTATTCTCCCGATTCCTGCCAAAGTGAACATCCCCAAAGGCAAATCTCTGTCATCCCACTATTCAAAACTCCATCCAGAGCTCACTGTGTGATGAAAGTTCAGACTCTTCATTATAGTGCTGAAGGCTCTTCCTAATAGAGTCCCCACCACTGCACCCTCAAATCTGTTCTGATGTCCAGCTTCAACACACAAAGCAAATTCTTACCTCCAGGATGTTGCACAAGCTGTGGACTCTGCTGGCCATGAGGCCCACCCAGTCCCTCTGGAGCCAGCAACTCTCACTTGTCCTCAAGGCCCAGCCTAAGCATCTTGCCCTGCGTCCAACCTGACAATCACCACTTGTCGTAGTCCATTCAGGCTGCTATAACAAAATACCATGGACTGGGTACTTTACAAACAATAGAAATCTATTCCTCACTGTTCTGGAGGCTGTAAGTCTTAGATCAAAGTGACAGCAGATTCAGTGTCTGGTGAGGGCCTACTTCTCATAGATGGCCCTTTCTAGCTGTGTCCTCATATGGTGGAAGGGGCAAGGGAGCTCTCTTTGGTCTCTTTTATAAGGGCACTAATCCCATTCATGAGGGCTTTACCCACATGACCTAATCACCTCCCAAAGGCCCCACCTGCTAACACCATCACGTTGAGGTGAAGATCCCAACATATAAGCTTTTGGGGACATAAACATTCAGACCACAGGACCACTGATGTTCTTCCTCTGGGCTCTGCCCTTCCCTTTATGAAGTACCGTTACACATGGGCTGTGAGCTCTTTGAGTTCCAGGTAAGTCTTACAATGTGTCTCCCCGTCTGCCTAGCACAGTGTTTGCTGCATGAATAAATACTTGAGTGAGTGAAGACATATATCAACCAATCTATCAATTATTAAACAAACATTTTTCAAAATGAGTGAACTAGCTCAAACTGGCATTAGACCCCAGTTTTTAAATAATAAAACTTGGGAAACAATATATCATAGATTTTGAAAGAACCTGAAGTAAGCCAGAACTATATATGGTCCTGGCTTGTATATAAATGAAGCATGTTTCCTTCATGGTAAAACCTAGTGGTTAATGCCCAAGAGTTTGGAAACACCTATGTTCAAGTCCCAACTCTGAATTTGCACAAGTTGCTTCAGGCAGTCAAGGTGCTGACTTTAAGTATTTTAAAGAATTTTGTATGTGATGCTGAGGATGAGGATGAGGGTGTAGGTTATGTATAAGGTTGGAAAGAAGAAAGAGTTTGGGGAAGAAGAGACAAGAAAGCAAACTCCAGAGAAAAACATTGCTATAGAATGAGCATGTCATAATTATATGCAGCTAAAACTCTTGGATGCTCTTGTAAAATCATTAAATTCTAATTAATATTGGATTAGGTTTGCCACGGTGTGATGCACCCCAATGTGTTTCTTCTCAGATCAGAAATGCCCAGTCCCCTCCTGCTGGTCTCACAGATGTTTATCAACTCTGTCTGGGTTCTTGTTTGGGATTGAACTGGTAAAGCTTCCCAGTCATAGATAACAAGTGTTGAAAGCTCATCCCCTGAATGCCGCCTCAGACATAAACAAAGTTGTTAGGTTCCTTGCTGGTCTGGCACGCAGGATGGGATAATGATTCTCCACCCTCTCTGGGAGGAGAAATGCTGTTGTGAAGGTTTGAGTTGATGGCTGGGCACAGGCTGACTGTTTTACTGCTTGTGAATGCTCTAGAAAGCATCTTTAAGTCAACAATAATTGTTTTCCAAAGTAAAGTTTATGAAACACATTTTTAAATAAATTATCTTATTTGATCCTTACAATAGTTTTGAAAGTTAAAAGTCCCACAGTACACTGTCTGCAAGCTGGAGAACCAAGAAAGCCAGTCCTAGGCCAAAGGCCTGAGACCGGGAGCCAGTGGTGTAGCTCCCGTCCTGAGGCCAAAGGCCTGAGAAGGGTGCGGGGAGGAAGGGTCACTAGTATAAGTTCTCTAAGGTCCAGATTCTGAAAACCCAAGAGCCAGGAGCTCCGATGTCTGAAGGCAGGAGAAGATGGATGTCCCAGCTCAAGAAGAGAAGAGAATTCACCCTTCTTCCGTCTTTTTGTTCTCTCTTGGCCCTTGATGGGGTAAATGATGTCCACCCTCGCTGGTGAGGGCAGATCTTCTTTACTCAGTCTACTGATTCAAATGCTAATCTCTTCCAGAAACAGCCTCACAGACGCACATGAAGAAATAATGCTTACCAGCTATGCGCCGTCTCTTAGCCCAGTCAAGGCAACAAGTAAAATAACCCCTCACACCATCATCCTCTTTCCGTGCCACTTCCGGCTCCCCTGTAAGTCCGGGCAACATGCCCAGGCCTCTTCCAGACCCGGTCGCTGGCCTTTGTGGGGCCTGCTGTCCTCATCCTCAGGCCTCCCCTTGCAGCACACATTCCTTTCGAGGTCACTGCCCTGCAAGAGGGGGTTCCCCTGGTCCACAGGGAGGACTCCCACTCCCAACTGCCATTTCTTGTTTCCTCGTGTTCTGCCAGCTCGAGGATATAACGTCCTCGAGACTCACAGCTGTGTTCTGTGCTCTGTTGAACATCCAGCACTTGGAAAAGTGCCTTGCACAAAGTAAATATTGAATAACTTTTGTTGAATGAATGAATGAATCTGAGTAGCAAGCTCTACACTGAATAATTAAATAATTCCCATTACCTATTTTACATGCAAATTTCCAGTATTACAAAAAATATCACAAATCAAGTCTGAGTCTCTCATAAAGTTGCATTATCTGATATTTGGAGTTTTTTGTTTTAATTCCTTGCTGCCCATCTCACGAAAGGTTTTCTGCCCTTCTCCACTTTCCCTGGGCGTACACACTCCCACTGTCCCAGCAACCTCAGGAAATGAATGAACCTTCCACTTTACTCGTGCTGAGGACACCCCATTTGAGCTTTCTCCTCCCATATCAATCTTCTCTTAGAGTCTTGGTCCTTGTTCACTCTCTTGGAAAATCCAAACTATACTGATAAAGTTGTTCTCTTCCCACCCCGACCTCCATCCCTGTTCCCCTCATCCAGGTCACTGTTCTTCCAATGTCCCCCACTCTTGACCTCATGTAGTGCCTACATTTTCCTAGCTGGCCTTCCATGCCCCCACCCACGTTTTAGGCAAAGAGGCACCTCCATTCCAACCGATGGCCAGTCCTGCTGTCCTCGCACACACCCATCTCTTCTGCCAGCTCCCCATTGCTCCACTTGTTCCTTTGCGTCCCATGGGTTCCTTACCACCATCTACACACATGGCAGCCCTGTTTTCCCCTAGTTTTACTTTCACTCGCTCTCTTTCATCACTGTTTTCTCTCTTTGACATGTCTAACCTCTACTGAGGAAGGTATCCTCTTTCCTCCTAGACCCTAACTCCCATCCCTTCCCACCTCAACACAGTGTTGCTTGGTCAGGTTCTTCTCTACCTCTCTTAAACTCCAGACTTTTCCAGTCTACCTTCAAGAGTATCTCATGACACGTAGCACCTCCAACAGCACACTCATTCCTCAAGAACTTTTTCATCTCAAATTCTCCCCATCCACAATTCTCCTAAAACTACTTCCCAAAATATGTATCAAAAAGAGATATGCAAGTCCTGGATCACCCGAGCTTCTCATAACCCCTGCCAGGTCTTACCGCTCTCTCAGTTCAACCTGCAGCCCACTCTAACCTCCACTGCCAGTTCAGCTTCTCATGTGCATCTCTTGGTACATTATTGTCAGTTTAAAAAACTGTGATCACTCCCCAGAGCCCACCACATTAGGTTAACACTTTCTAACTTGAATATTAGGATCCTCCAAAGCACCCTTTCTGATTTACTGCTTTGGTACCAAGAAAACTATTGTATTAGTTTTAAATGATGAACCAATCTCATTTATACATAAGTGTTTATTTTTTGTAAAGTATCACCAACATGGATTTTCAACTTCCAGTCAAGAATCTCTCGTAATACACTCAACTGAAAGTCCTGCGAAGACTGTAGCTAAGACATGCAGAGAGAGACTCCAGGGCCGATGCAGATGTGGGATATATTTAGACATGCACAAACATACTCACAGCAGAAGTGCCACCTTCATTAGTGCATCTTTCTCGACTCTAAGTGGTACAAGTGTCTCTCAGTTGGAGATGCCATCTTGCTGCCACTGCTGATAGCCGGCTGCTCCTCCCACAGAGAAAGGAACTCAGGGAACAAAGTTCAACACCTGGATGCAGGAAAAAAGCAACTAATTATTTTAAGCATCTCTTCTCTACCTTGTCTTTCTTTTATTAAAAGTTTAGTCATTGTTGGTTTGCTAATCTCTGGCTTAATTATAAACACAATTATCAAAGTCTAGTTCCACATCAACTAGGTCTACTCAACATTTCAACATTTCAAGTATGTTGACACCTTACTCTACTTATTCAATTACAAAGGCTAGAGAAAAGGTATTTTGATGTAGTACAGTGGCATAGTTTGCAAAAATGCTGTTCTTAAATAAAAAGACAAAAAGTTTTATGGAATATTAATGTCTGTTATTCTCCAGTGAAATAATGTGTGTACTATATAATGATGTTCAACATCAATGAATGACAATTTGAATATCAAAAATTAATGTGGGGTCAAAAAGTCTACTTTTCAACCCTTACTGCAAAAGTGTTATGCACAATTTCCAGTAATTTTGTTAAAGGTATTCATCGCTTCATCCTTTACCCTGCTGACTGGAATGCAGATACAACGAGAGTTCAAGCACTCAAAGTATTTTTTTAAAATTTTTAGTGCATTAAAGATTATTTCAAGTGATCCTAAAAGTATTAAGTACCTAAAAACATCAGGTATAATAAATGTATGAATTAATTTGGCACCGACTGTATGCTCGGTACTATGTTAAACCAAAGACTACTGGGGATCTTTAAAAGGAAACTTTGCCAGCACTCAAGATGATCCTAACTTGCTGGCAGGACCAAGCACATGATCAAATGCTTTTTCCATGAACAAAACTACTGACCACATTCTCTTTCATGTTGTGCCCTTTTTACATGAATATAAATTTTGTCCACTCAAATGGTTGCTTGAGATCTAGTCATTACTTCTGCATTTCTGCCATCTGAAAGGATAGGAGAAAGAATTGCTTTTATCTCTTAGTCAGAACTTTATCACATTTGCACAAATAACTGCAAGGAAGGATGAGAAACTCAGTCTTTACTCTAGACAGTCATGTGGCCAGTTTAAAAAGAGGGGGGCCTGTTACTAAGAAGAGGAGAACAAGTAAATGAGCAAGCAGTAGTCCATCACAGTTTCTATTAAAAGCTATGCTTGGCCAGGTGTGGTGGTTCACACCTGTAATCCTAACACTCTGAGAGGCCAAGGCGGGAGGTTTGGTTGAGCCCAAGCATTTGAGTCAGCCTGAGCAAGAGCGAGACCCCATCTCTACTAAAAATAGAAAATTTAGTCAGCATGGTCGCGCATGCCTGTAGTCCCAGATACTTGGAAGGCTGAAGCAGGAGGATCGCTTGAGCCCAGGAGTTTGAGGTTGCTGTGAGCTAGGCTGACACCACTGCACTCTAGCCTGGGTGACAGAGCAAGGCTCTGTCTCCAAAAAAAAAATGCTTCACTTTTCATGGCAGTCACCTGCCTATTCTATAGTTTTGTCTCATATCTGAAGAGAAGAATGGCAATAGCCAACAGTGAAGTCAAGCTCCCTGGGGCACCCCCCATGTGGAAGGGGTAGTGGTGGGGGGATAGCATGGGGATAGCGTGGCTGTGAGAGGACCACAATCTTTCGTGAGTGAGGGCAGACAGGCAGTGTGCAGCCAGAGAGTCACACGAGTGTTCGCCGCACCCCAAACTCAGTGTGCAAGCCTAGGTTGCAACAGAGATTAAATAGTCCTACTAACTAGGAAAGACGTTTTTGAAGCTCTACATAGCTACTTTTTATATTACTACTCTTTACTGTGTGAACATAGTCCATTTCTACTTCTGCCTTTCTTTGCTCCTTGTGTCTTCCTTTTTCAGATATTGTATGTGTGAAAAAAGACAAACAAAACATGTGGTCATGTCCAAATCTGATACTTTATAATATAAACACATACGCATGTAAAATATACATACACATAGATGCGTAGATACATGCACAACACAGCACATACATGCACACATATACCACACACATATGCACATACACATGCAGACTCACACATGCACACACATGCACATGAACACATACCATGCAAGTGCATACTTACCTGCATGCAAAGATGTACACACACATACATATACCACACACATGCACATGAACATATACCACACACATGGATATGCACACATGCATACAAACATATGTATATGCACATATATATAGCCACACACACACATACATGCTTACTACAGAAGTCAAAAAAACCCTGAAGAATATAACTACCACCATTAGTATTACCAGTAGAGTTTTATATTTGCTACTATATTCCAAATAAGGTTTAACTTATTTCTCTACAAACATATTATTGAGGGTCTGAGGATGGAAATAAATGCATGTGTGTCATGTTTTGCCTGTGTACTAAGTAAATGGAAGCTGGAGAGAGGAACACATGGAAAGAAAGGCGAGAGGTGGCATGATTGGAGCCAGGGCCGCAATCATCTGACCCACCTCTGACACTGATTTGCTGGGCACTTTCCATTTCCAGACCTAGTTTTCCTCATTTATAAAAAGTGGAGACTGGATAAAACCATGAAGTCACTGTTACAGACTGAATTGTGCACCCCCCTCCCAAATTCATATGTGGAAGCCCTAATCTCCAATGTACCTACATTTGAAAATAGGGCCTTTAAAGAGGTAATCAAGGAAAGATGAGGGTCCAGTAGGTCTGGTGTCCTCATAAGAAGAGGAATAGACACCAGGGTTGTGTGTGCACAGAGGAAAGGCCATGAGAGGAGCCAGTGAAAAGGCAGCTCTCTGCAAGCCAAGGAGAGAGGCCTCAGGAGAAACCAACCCTGCCAACACCTTGATCTTGGACTTCCGGCCTCCAGAGTTCCCTATAAATATGCACAACTATTATGTACCCATAATAAATAAATATGAAAAATTAAAAAATGTATTTTAATAAATACTCAAAAGCCTGTGGATGGAGGGAGGAGGGCTGACGGGAAGGTTGTTACTCCAAGTGGATGAGAAACCATTAACCTAATCAAGCATCTACTTAAAGTTATTCGAAATAACTTCCTTGGACCTGGTGATTATGGCTTTATTTTGCCATATTCTTATCACATTTATTATTTAAAATGTGTCATTCATTTGTTTTTAGGCAGCTTAACAACCTGGATATCTGAGCTTTATCCAATTATCTAAATTTATATCATTGGCTGGAGATGGTTTCATTATTCCAACATTGCAATTCCCAAAGATGACCCTAGAGGGGTGAGAGTCACCTATTTGGAACAAAAATGATATCTACAATAACAAGAAGACATTTGTCAACCTTATAGTCATCTCATGTCAGTACTTGTTTGCAATACGTGACTCTCATTTGGCTCTTGAACCACTTTCACTCTCAATCTGGGAACTTAAATGTTTTCCTTAACATTTGGCCAACTCTTTGGTCCCCTACTTGCTTGACCCAGCAACCATGATTTCTGTCTTCTCTGCTGAATGTGCATTACCCCCCTGCCAACACACAAGGCTGCACCTCTAGCTTTGGACAAAACAATCCACCTGACTACACTCCCATGGTCAATCCTACATAGTCATAGGTCAAATCACATTTCTACTCATGCTAGTCATATACAATATAAATTGATTGTTGGTGCTGACTTCTATTGTGTAAACAATCACAGTACTCTATATGCAGCTCAGACAAAAAACTTGCACCAGTAGAACAGCATCCCTAAAGGCAGTTAGATGGCAGAAGGGGCATGTTGTCTTCTCACGCTCCCTCAAGTCCTGATGCCTCCCTTGGCTGGATTCCAGAGTACCAGCTAATCTGCATGGCTGAAATAAGCTGATCCATTTACTGAGGCAATGAAGCTGAGCATTAGATTATAATAATTAACTTTTTGAAAATAATTATTTAACTTTAGTTCAAATTTATTAGTCACCAGGGAGTAGCTAGTTCCTGATTGCAATCTCAAAACATTGCTTGGGATAAATACAGGTAATAGAATCTATTTTTTTCTCTAGTTTTATCACAGTTCTAGTATTGGATGAGTTAACAAGATCTCAGAATTAATTATAGTCTCACAAATACAGCATGCAACTTCACTCTTCAGTGACCACTTCCTTATCTGGAGAAAGGGATCCAACTGTCATAATGACCTAGTAATTGTAATACTTTGCTGACATGGAAGGAAGGCAAATTACTCTAATAGGAATTTATGGAGTCTCTGGAAGTTTGGCTGCATAACAATACAGGTGTCTTCTAAGTATGAGTTTTAGAAATGACAGGATGCTATTCTTTTCAGACTGCAAAAATATTTCAAAATAAATTATAATGATTGACATGTTCTTGAGTTTGCAAAGTTTCTTAATTCTTCATATCTCTTTCCACTTCTTCTAGCTTATGTCTTCCTATTTTCAGTCTCTCTCATATCATTTAAATTCTTTTTTCTGTCTCCCAAAAAAAGAATTTAAAATCTTCCCAAATGATACAAAATTACCTATGCAGTATATTCATAGCAATGTAAAAATAGAAAAAAATGGTTAGGAAAAAAATAAAGAAAATAAGCATTTGTATAATGGGTTATAGGTAGGGTTTATTCTTAGTTTTTAAAATTGTCTTTAATTAGTAAGCATCACTTTTGTGAAAATAATAATAATATGATGATGATAATAAAACCTAATAGCAGAGTGGAAGAAGCATGAGCTCAGGGGTCAAATATGTCTGAATTAAATTCTTTCCATGAGACCGTGGACAAGTCCCATAACCTCTCTAAAGTGTTGTTATTACCTTACATCAAATTTGTTATACAATATTTTCTTTTAAACTTTTGTGAGAATTAAGTTTAATAACCTCTGTAAAGTCCTTTACATGGTACATATTACTTTCCTATTCAGTGAAATGTTTATCATAATGGGAGAAGATATTTCACTGAAAACTAAGCTAAAAGCACCTTTCTGAATTAAAAATGTGATGCCTTTGTTTCTGCATGAGCATACAGTCAGAAAGTTAGATACCAAACCGCAAATGTCTTCCACACTGATGGCATCCGCCCAAACAATCACGACAGTCACAAAGTACGTGGCCGCAAAGCCAGAGGCAGATAGGTGTCTCTGTCACTGGCCTCAATCATGAGCAAGGTTTCAGCTTTTCCTACCTGCATCCAGGGTAGTCATTAGATACTTCAGTGGCATATGTCCAGCTTTTCAAAAACCTTGTGAAAATATAATACCTTGAGATTAATAAAGGACATGTTTATAGAATATTTTGTCATAAAACTAAATAACTGAAGAGTCCAAAATTCTTTTGCTTGTATGATCTGGCTTGGAACACCATCTCTCTGATTCTGTAAAAGGGGAGCTTTCTTTGATGTTATTCATGTATGACAATGATTCTCCTCAGGAAACCTGGGATACTTCAACTAAAATTGTTTTCATTGTTTTGAGAGAGGCCAGAAACAGTGATTCTAAGAGATTTGGCCATTTGGGGAAATACACACACTCCATTATGAAGTTTGAGATTTCTGTTGAGTAAAATGGTTTGTGCAACAAATTCCAAAACTAGAAAAAGTATCTTTTGACCAGAAATGAGTTTATTTAACAAACATGGTCTGAGTGCCTCCTGCATGGCAAGACCTTACAATACAAAATGAATGCCACCCCAATAGTCAATCCCTAACAAATCCCATCTGTTTTACTTCCAAAGTGCACCCTTGTTTTTCATCTCCACTGCTGTATCCTTGGTCTAAATCTCCATCTTTCTCATTTAGACAGATGACAACAGCCTTCTGCCTGGTTTTCTTATAATTGCTTTCCTTACCTAATTGGTCATCCTCTCTCCATGACCCACTCAAGCTCCTCCCAACTTTGCTTCTGGTTTTTCCCTGTGGTCTCATCTCTCACCATCCTTGGTCCTGCAATTCTACTGAACTTCAACTGTAGGCTTTAATGGGGAAAAAACCTCAAATGCTGTAAAAGAATGTAAAGAGGTTTATTCTGAGCCAATGTGTGTGACCATGGCCTGTGGAGCCACGTCCAGGAAGTCTTGAGCAAGTGGTCCCAAGGTGGTTGGGTTACAGTTTGGTTTTATACAATTTAAGGAGACAGAAATTGCAGGTAAAAACAAAAATCAATAAATCATAAATCAGTACATTGGTTTGTACATTGTTTGGCTCAAAAAGGCAAGACACTTTGAAGTGGGGGTTAACAGGTTATAAGTAGGTTCAAAGAGTCTTTGAATTGCAATTGTTAAAGCTTTGTTAAAGGCTTGCAATGTTTTAAGATAAGGAAGTCTGTTAATCAGAGACAAGCTACAGTATATTGACTCAAGTGATCTATTAAGTATATTGATGGCTTGCAGGTGACTTACCTTTTGCTTTGCATGGCTTTAGACTAATAATGTAGTACCTTATTGTCCAGGGCATGTCCAATCTCCCTTCCCTTCATGGCCAGGAACTCAGTTTTAGGTTTTTCTAGGGTACCCTTGACCAAGAGGGTGTGAACTAAAATAAAATCTTAATGCTCACCCCCCACTGGCTGACTGAATGGACTCCCTCATGGCCAAAGGAATATCCTTAAACTAAACGGCCTACCAAGAGGAGGGAAGTCAGACATGCCTCATCATGCCTCCCTCCCTTCCTAGGGACATTCTTTGTAAACCATTAAGGGTTGTAACCCATTAAGGCCTAAGGGTATTCAAGACAAAGCTGCACGTCCTCAATTTACACAATAAATATATGTCCCTGGCTTATCTCTGATTAACAACTTCTTATCTTAAAACATTCCAAGCCCCTAGACAAAGCTTCATGTCTTTAACCAATTACAAGTCAAAGAATTTTTAAATCAACCTATAGCCTGTAAGCCACCTGCCCTCCCACCCCCCCACCTCCCCGCTTCAAGATGGCCCACCTTTCAGGCCAAACCAATGTATGCCTCCAACGTATGATTTACGACTTTACCTGTAACCCCTGTCTCCCTGAAATGTATAAGACCAAACTGTGACCCAGTCACAGTGAGTCCACTTGCTCAAGGCTTCCTGGGTGTGGCTTCGGGTCATGGTCCTCAAATTTGGCTCAAAGTAAATCTCTTTAAAATTACTTTACAGAGTTTGGCTTTTTTTCGGTTAACAAGGGGGTCCATTCAGTTGGTGGAGTGCTTAGGATTTTATTTTAGTTCACAGTGTTCAGGGGACACACTGTGCCATGCTGTTCACATCCTATCTGCTCAAGTTTTTGTTCTTGGTATGCCCTTGGCCCATTCTTTGCTCAGATAAATCTTTGTCATTACTCCAAGACTCCCTGTATTAATGATGCCTTTTTATTTTCTGTATTCTGATGCTTTGACATCTGAGGCCTTGCTGACCTTGGAGGAACTGCCCCTCCCAGGGATTGCCGATCCCTAAAGGAAGCAAACAACTCCACTGCGAGTGTGCCTGCCTTTCACATGCAAGCCTCCAATCCAGAGCCCACACCCCAGCACCTCTTCTGTGGGTCTCTCACACTCAGGGCCACCTAATCACCCAAGGGCCAGATCCCAGTCAACAGAGGAACAGCACCTACACCCCACAGCCTGCTGAAATTATTCAAACTAGCCAACCCTAAACCTGCTAGTCTTGCTTCACCTGTTCCCTCCCACAGAAACCATAATCAAGGCTTTGCCCACATTTTCTTCTTAGTCCCCCTGCTTCCTGACCAAGCCTTGAGCTCACTGCATGGGCCTGCATGGCCTGACATGCTTCCTCCTCTGAAACTGGGAGCAGCAAACTATCTTTACAATGACAATTGTCTTCTGACCAGTTGGCCTCATTATACTTGAATAATAATAAAATCTACATTTTAAAACACTCACCTCCATAATCTCCTCTGGGAAACCTGCCCAAATCCCTTCTCTCCCAGACTAAATATGACACAGCGTATCTCATCTATACTCCCACTGGCCCCAGGTGTCCCATCGTGAGAGCTCTCGCCGCACCACGCTGAAATGGACGGATAATGCAGCAGCTTTTCCCACCGAGCTGTGTGGTCAGAAGTACATCTTCTTGCACATATACTTACTGCCAAAGCCTAAAATAAAACCTACACCTAGGATATGGCAGAGTCGCCATATATGTCTGTTGAATTTAACAGAACTGGAAAATGATCCCTGCTCTCAAAAACATTGACTTGGAGAAAGATACAGAGCAGCAACCAGATTGTTTCAGTGCAGCATGGTAAAGACTACGATAGAAATAAACACAGGCTGCTTGAATTGCTCAGAGGATGCACAAGGGACGCTTGACCTATGACAGTTTAAAAGCCTTCATTTTAGTTTGCCTTTTGGCCTCAAAAGCTAGGGGTACTCCTGCTTTCAACAGAGCTTGTGAATTATTCCATAGTAAATTTAAAAGTATGAATAGAATGAAAAATAATAGCCCTAAAATCAGTTAATTTGAAGCTCTGGACGATCGGACTAGATGACCTGCCACATTTAAGAAGGAGGAAGAGATTATTGCATCAGTCAATTAGCTGTCTTAGATTCCACCTTCTTAATGCCTCTCCACTGCGCCCTGTCTCCGTTCCCTCTGCTATTGCTTTGTCATGGCTCACAACGGCCACATGCCTTCCTGAAGAAGGAAGGACCCAGAAGTGATTAAGCATCGGAGTTAAAGTCCCAACTCAGCCACTACTCTCCTACCTTTGACAAGTTATTTAATCTCCCCAAACATTTTCCTCTCTTTAATAAACTATCATTAATACTAACTACCACTCAGGATTATAGTAAGGATTAAATTAGCTAGTCCATATGTCTGGCACTTATTAAGAGTTCAGTGAAGTGGTAGCAGGAACACTCTTGCAATATCCTCCTCACCTGTCTCATTTCCAGTTGCACACGTGCCACCAGATCTTTCCTCTCCATGGACACCTGTCTAACACGTAATTCTGACCGTGTTTCTATCCTCCCTTTAAATTTTCTCCTAGAGTTTATAAAATGAAGTTTAAACTCCTTAAAAAGACATTAGAGACCCCCATGATCAGCCTCTGGTAATCTCTATAGCTCTCATTGCAGTCCTCCGGCCCAGCTGAGCTTCCACCAGATGCCCCTGAAAACACCAGGCTTTTCCAAAACTCCACCTGTGCACCCTGGTTCAGCTGTTACCCTGAGCCAGAGTGCCCTCGCTGCCACTCTATCCCTACTCCAGCAAAAATAGCAATTTCTCTCCTTTACGCTCTACCTATCTCTGAGATAGCACTCTTGACGCTCACCAGTATTGATTGATGTATATGTGTGTCTTCTACCAGTAAACCGTGAGCTTACTGAGAGCTGGGACCGTGTCTCATCTTCATATTACCAGGGCCTGAAATGGTGCCTGAAATATAGTACTAGCTCAATAAGTTCTCATAGAAACATGAAAGAATTGGTTGAGTAAAATCAAGCAGTCAAAATACCCAAATTTATTTTCTTTTTAATCTACTAGCTCCTTCTGGAAATTTAGCAAAAATAAATAGCATGTATCATTATCAGGTCTGGGCCCATATGAAGAGAGAATGTGCCAGACTGAAACATCGAGTGGGCTTGATTCAGCATGTTCCATGTACATGCCGGTGCTTTGCTCTGCTGACCCCACCTTCTCCCCATCCCCACCCTCTGCACCCCCATGGCTACACACGGAATGACAGCATAGATGATGGGATTCAACAAATCTTTGGTTGGACTGATGTTTCCACAGTGCATAAGCACAAGAAAAAAAAAGCCTGAGTCAACTAGTCTACATCTTCAGGGCCTATTTAATTAAATATTTGAATATGGCCAGTCTATTGCCCCTTTCATCTTATTTCATCCCAACTTCTTATCACTGACTCACTGACATATGAGTTCTAAAGAAATATTCAAAGTCTGCTATTTCATAATTCACTTTACTCCCCAAATACGTAGTCTTTATGTCTTAATAGCATGTTAATACTACATTACAATTTTCCATAAAAATTGCAAATGATGGGAAACTATGACACCAATTGTGGGCACAGCAAAGACGAAAGTCTGGATGGAGCCATGGAGTGCTTCAAGAAAGTAACCCTAAACCAAGGAGGAAATACTTGGTTTAATTGGATTGTCATCAGTTTTGTAACGCTATATTAAAATCAGTATTTTAATGCTGAGCTGCTTCTAATAGCATGTGTGCAATGGGATTTCTCATTCTCATTACAATAGTATTATTTATTCTAAAAAGTCTGTAACTGATATTATAGATATACGAATTTGTGTTTTCGATTCCTTTAATCCTCTTGGATAAAGTACTTACTGGAATATCTTTCCAATAAAACCTTTCACTAAAAGTAACTCTCGAGATAATCTCATTGAAATTGATTTTTCTGGGGAAAAAACCTTGAAAAACAGTCACAATTCCAGTTTATGAATAAGTTATTAAGTTGATTACTTTTATTTGTCATCTACTATATTATGCAACAAACTAACTCTGAATACTTAAAATAATATAGGAACTTTGATGGAAGTATACAGAGTTTAATGACTCTCATAGCTTGGCTGGGATTGGAGAGATGCTAGGAAGCCTATTTCCCCAACTAAAGTCATTGATGCTCTTTGAGGTTGCTAAATATTTATAGAGATGAGGCTGTTTATCACAGATGCTTCTTTGTTTGTTTAGGGTTTTTGTGTGTTTTTTCCCATAATATAATCCACATGATAATATAATGGCCGGCCAAGCCCTGTGTCCCATTGCAATGTCTTCTTCAGTCTTTGCTATTTGACTTAGCCCCGAACTCTGAGAAAGATTTTGTCCTTTCCTCAGGAAGGAGTTAAAATAGCTGGGTTCCTTAATTCGGGTCCTTCAGCACCAGGACAACCTGGTGGTTAGTTTTGCTCTGAGATCACGTACATTCCTTAAAATCAGACTTCTGTCACATGGCAGACAAGAGAAAGCACCTCACAAACGTCTAGCTACAGGGCTAGACCCCAGGTGCCGTGCTCAGAAACCCATCATCACATTTATGCCAAGTCTATCCTTCCCATGGGCTGCTACAAGACTAGTCCTCACACGAGAGTGGATATCATTATCCCCAGTCTATAGATGACAACACTGAGGCTTATACCATTTAAATAACCTATCAAAGGAAATGAAGCAATTGGAAGAACTGCTAATGCTCTCATTAGAATTTTTAAAAGTGTGTTATTCCCACCCACAGTGGTGTTTATAGCCCCTGAGTTCCTGCCTAATCAGCATTCCTACAAGGACTGCTTCCCCAGCATCTCAGTATTTTATCTTGTCCAGCTCCTACCGAAGACCAGCACTGGCTTCTGAACACCATGAAAATATTTTTATTGCTTAGAATACAGTGCAAGTAGTGAGCTCTGGCACTGTCCACTGCTCACTACCACTGCTATCACTTGCCATCAGCCCTTCCCTGCCTTGCTTGGGGGTGGTGGGTGTTGCCTGCTCCAGGGCTACTGTTTAATATGTGCCACCAGCCTGCTGGGACTCCACCTGCCTGAGCCATGGTTACCCATCACCTGTTTCTGTCATCTCTAAATGTTGGGCTCCGTATCCTCAGTTGTATTTTAATCCAACAGCAGCACCTAGGTCCCACTCTGCATTAGGGGACCCAGCAAGAGACAGACCAGAGTAATATTCACATACTTAAATGAAAGGAAGAAGATTAAAGGAAGACAACAAGGAACAGTGAAGAAGCGCCCCAGGGCCAGCAATCGCAGGGAGCAGCTCCCCTGCCTAGCCTGAAAGGGCAAGGAGAGGGCACAGGTTCTAGACAGACCCTGGTGAGGGTGAGAGCCACGATTATAATATTTAATTGCAGCTATAGCTGTAGGAGGGGATCACAGGACAGAGGCTTTGGCCTTCTGGAGAGGGACACAGCCACCGCCATCCCAGCCCCACAGGGAGGGAGCCAGGTGAGTAAACACCCCTCCTCTCTCCACTTCCACCTTCCAGCCTTCTCCAGACTGTGGAAGTTGTGACGCGTGGCTGGGGCAGCCCATATAGGTCAATGCCTGGTAAACAAAACAGGGTGGAAGGAAGGCTGCAGATTGAATCTGGAAGATTGAATCTGGGGGGAAGGGAATATCTTGTCCTGCCTCCATGCACCTGCTCTTCCCCTCGAGGCCTGTCTAGTTTATATTCTAGGCTTCTCCTCACTTACCTGGCCTGCTCTATGGCTTCTTAGAATTCCGTGGAGATAGGCTCCCTACAGGTGGTGGATATTTGCTACTTTTGTCCTCTTTATATCCTTCTGCCCTTTGTGTTGGCAGTATACCCCAAAGTTCTTTTGGGGAATCATTATGCTCCATTCCTATTTCCTGTGGCATGTGGCTGGTTGAAGCACCCTAGTGGCAGATGTTGAATCATTTTTAGGCATCAGGATCAGACGAACCCAAAGGAACACGTTTTAGTTGTAGCCAAGTCAAGTAAGTCAAAAACAGAGATCAGGGCCGGGCGCGGTGGCTCACGCCTGTAATCCTAGCACTCTGGGAGG
>VBSM01003199.1:8406231-8467465 GCA_008086735.1 Cheirogaleus medius | reverse complement strand
AAAAAAAAAAAAAGAATGGAAAAACAAACACCACATGAATTCACCATTGAATTGGCACTAATTGATCAACATTTATGTGCACATATGGAAATAACATTCATCTGGTGTTGGGCAGGTGGGAGGGGTGGGAGGATGAGTACATTCACACCTAACGGGTGTGGTGCATATTGTCTGGGGGATGGGCACACTTGTAGATCTGACTTGGGAGGTGCAAAGGCAATGTTTGTAAGCAAAGTGCTTATACCTCCATAATATTCTGAAATAAAAAAAGATGACAGAGTCCAATTATGCCAAAGCAGATTCACTTTCATCTATGAAAATTTGGGAAAATTACATTTATTCAATATTTTCTTGCTTTGTTACATTATTCTTTCAACTGCAGAATATTTTTCATCCTCAAAACTATAAAGGTTACATATCTTTTGGAAAGCAGCAACTATGTTTTATAATTCTCCTTTATTCTCCTTCTGCCCTTTCCACTATAGCATCTAGCAAGTACAGGATTAAGCATATAATAAATATGTGACAATTTACTCATTCAAAATACACAAACAAATCAATTGTTTGGTGAGCCTCAGTGGAACTAATGAGAGCTATACTAAGAACAGTCACTTTGTATCTTGAAGTCTCCCTTAAAGGACAGAGATGTGTTTCAAACAGCTTCATTTCACCCAAACTCTTATGAACCTACCATCCATAAATGTATCCAAAATATATATGTCTTGTGTGATCACATCAAAATTGCTGGCTGAGCAAAAATACCTGCTTCTTTCCCCACTCCAAATCCTTAAAAACAAACAAAAAATTTTAAATAATAAATCCGTAACATTATGGAATATAAAATACAGAAAAGATAAGATCAGATTGACAGAGAGAATGGACAGCGGCCAGTATATGCAAAAGAGCACTGCTGACAATGTGCAAGTGACAGGTGTTAGTCAGAACAGCCCACATTACGCTGCCATAGCAAACAACCCTCAGACTGCAGCTACTCAAAACACACATTTAATTCTCTCTTATTCTGCATGTCCCCAGTGGCTTAGTGGGGGCTTCACTACACTAAAAGACCTGTGCTGAGGGTGGCTCCATCGTCTTCTCCAACCCCATCTGTAACATTCAGCCTTCTGTGTTGCTGTAACAAGGAGAGAGAAAGAGTAGCAAACTGCACATGGGCTATTGACTGCTTTAGCCTGAAAGGGAGAGAGCGCTCCCCCCAACGGCGCAGTGGCCAGAATCCCTCTCTACCTGAAAGGTGACCGAGAAACAGAGAAGAATAAGTAAAATATTTGGTGACTATTACTGTCTTTGCCACCTTGTGCAAAGATCCCCTGTCTTAGAATCTTCTAGATGATCTTTCATGGCTTGGTATCAGGACCACGGTGGACCACAATCTACATGTGTCTACTGGAGAAAGAAGAGCCATGGAGGTGAGAACCGCTAACAAAAAGTCATTCCTTGATTTTACAAATATAACATAAAGTATTTCTTTTCAGTCAGTTTCTGTCCCTCTTTTATCTAGTACATCTTCTCTTTCATGAAGACAAAGCTATTGAGGTTTTCCTTTTTCCCTACATCAAGGAGGAATTAGTCCAATCACAGAATGGACAATAAATCCTTGGATAGAGATTCTTTAAATGTCTAGTGGGTAAAATATGAATTAAATATTTCTAAATTCCTTCTAGGAGAATTCAGCAGCTACTTAGTCAAAACGTATTTATGGATTGCCTTCTATCTGCCGACTAATGATGATTCATCTCTGGATGCACAAAGTCAAACAAAACCCAATCTCTCCCCAAAGCAAAGGAAATGATTATCCATCCAGGAAGTCAAGTGTGCCAGGCATTATCACAGAATCTTCCAAAAAGAGGATCAGTTCTGCAGGTGGATATGAATGCAAGGCTCTAGGAGGACGTCACAGTGCATGTGGCATTGAAAGAAACAAGGTTCAGTTTAGGTACAATTCTAAGCATTAGAAAAATGTTCTATTAATTTTTTCAATCTTTCCTGACCACAATTAACTTCTTTCTGAATTCATCTTTCCATTTATTTTCTTAACAGAAATGACAGGAATCCACAGGGATGCCACCTTTTCCTGCTTCCAAATCAATTTGGTTTTGCCTCTTCCAGCTGTTGTGCTGAATTTAAGTCTGCAAAACCAACCTGGAGGCACAGGAAGCTGAGGCAGTGAAAGCCTATTCATCTGACTGCTCCCTTCCCACTTGATGGTTGAGTCAGCTTTTGAAATACTGCTTCCCTTATTTGTTATTCTCCTTCCTTAGCACTACTGCCAGCTGTACTTTCCACTTCACATGAATTTTGGTCTATTCCAATTTTCCACTTCTCTGACTCTAATCCCATGGTTACAAATGGAATCCCAGGCTAAACTAATATCTCTTAACTTGCTGGCACTGAAGAGATCAATATTTCAAAATGCCATATGTTTTATAGATCAGTTACTGCATGCATACAAATACAGTGATACTTGAACCATTACAGTGTTTTTAAGTTACATAAGCCAGTTGCCAAATAAAAGCATGCTCTCTTGCAGTTAAATTTCCAAAGGTCATCATAATGACTGACCAGTGAACCAACTGTTGACAAGTCTTTTTCTGTATCAGAGAATTTGAGATGTGGTGGAGGTTGAGGAATAAAAGAATTGCCAAAAGTGCCAACAGTATGTCTGGTAATTTGATGCTGAACATACTTATTGGCAATCAGACATTTCTGAGGGCTGGCATGAGGTTTTGCCCAATGGTAGGATGTGGTTTCTGCAAGTTGCTCTCCATACCCATTCCTTCACTTATTTATTTAACACATATTCATTGAGCACCTGTGTTTCATGACCTGAGCAACCCCCAGGGATCCAAGGACAAGTAACTCACTTCTCAGGAGTCTCGAGGTCCTACCAGAGTAGGAAAATGTAGACATAGGCAATAAAACATAATAAGGAGAATGATAGAAACCCATAGTACCTTGGGAATGCAGAGAAATCTCAGCTTAATGGAGCTCAGGAGGCTTCCAGGAGGAAGTGATACCTGAGGTGTTGAAGGATGAATAGGAGTCAGGTAGAAAAATTCAAAATGCATATCTTAGAAATAACAGCACGTGTAGGAAACTGCATGTTTCAGTATGACTAAAACAATTCATGACAATTGGAAAGTATTATTAATAGATATAAACAAGAAATTATCCATGCTTCAAAAAATATTAGTTTTGGGGGGATAATTGAGGGCCAGAAGAGCACTTGTGGGTGATTCACTGTGGACATATATGTATTTGGTATTTTCACATGTTATTTAATTTGATCCTTAGACTTGCCCTCAAGGTACATTAAGTTAAGGCCCTCCCCATTTTGTAGATGAGGAAACTAGGATACAGAAAAATTAAATGTTTCACCTTGAATCTTCATGTAGTAAATTATAAAATTAGGCTATAAACCTTGGACTCCTAAGTTTACAAAATAGACCCAAATTCCAATAGAATGATGTATACAACCAGAACAAGGGGCATAAATTCTGAAATATAGAAATTTGAGGGAAAGGAAAAAAAATCAATGTTCATAGAGTGAATAAGGAAGAATCATATGGCAGATAAAATGTGAAGCTGAAATATAGAATAGAAATTCACCAGGGAGAGAAGAAGGAACACATCTTTAAAGGCAGAAAATAAATAGGGGCTTAAAAAGTTAAAGTCATTAATTTATGATTTGAGTTAGTTCTCTTGGTGCCCTTGTCAAAGGACATTGAGGATTTGACAAATATTTATTGAGTGCCTATGAGCTATGAGCCCCTGTGCCTTGCACTTTATAAGCCTCTCTCATTTAACCCCCATGACAAACCAATAAGCCTCCCTATTTTTTCATCCATGAAATGGGAGTGAATCCAGATTAAAAGATAAAACACTTGTCAATCTTATACACAGCACAGTGCTTGGCAGAGAGTAGATTGGTGGTTCATGTGACCTTCATTTTATAGGTACAGAAACTGCCCTTGAGAGAGACTGAACACCTTGCCTTCAATCACACAGCCAGAGGAGAGGGAGAGAGGGTTTTCACCCAGGTATGTCTGTTCCACTTTCACAGTCTTTCTACAAAGCCATACAAGCTCCTTTGGCTAGGGTCAAACTGGGGCAGAACTGTTTACTAAACAAGGTTTACACTCAATGAGATAAGAATACTTTGCCCATAACTAAAACTCTATGGTTTGATCATTACCCACCCTCCACTACACTGTATCTCTATTTCAGAAACATAAAGCTGCCTGATATCCCCATTGATTCTGATTGTTTAAAGGATAGATGATAGATAGATAAATAGATAGATAGATATTAATAGATGGTACACATTTATACTTTAGTGCAATTTTACTGCCATGCATGACCACTTCCAGGTGCTTTGTATTTTAAACCTTATCTGTAATTTGTATAATTAACAAGTAAACACTTTGAGGTAATTTTAGCAACCACTGAGCAGGTGAGGTGTTAGAAGACCCCTAAAGTTATCACACGCAGACTGTATCCTTTGATTTAGCAAAAACCAAACCATATGCGACTATCAAAAGAATGTAAAATCACCAGGCTCCACAGAGGCTCCAAAGCAATACAATGAGCCAGTTTCAAGGCAAGAAGAATGACCCCCATTAAAAAGGAGTTTTAGAAATTAGAGATGGTAATACGACTTCAGTCAGTAGGAGCAGTAGTCAAATGAAAATATATTTAAAGAGTGGTTCTGGCCCCTGTGGTATGTGTACCCTGGGAGAGCCATCGTCTCTTTAATAACTTTTGCTGTATTTCTTCACCACATTATTGAAAATTGTTTAATGAGCAGTTTCCCTCAGAGAAAATATCAGATTCTCAGAAGCAGTAGCCATGAGAGATACTGTTTAAAGCCTGATGAAATTATGTTTATTCTTTTACATTTCTTCCTGGGGCAGTCGAAATAGTGGTGCTTTCATTTTTTTTCTTTTAGAAATATGTTTCTACTTATAAAAATAGTAAATGCTCAAGGTAGAAAATTTGAAAATTAAAAAAGTATAAAGAACAATAGAGATCAATGTGGTCCAAAGACTGAGTTTTATTTGGATATATTACTTTATACATTTGAATTCCTGCATTATTTTTATATGAGTAAGATCAAATACATGCATGATAATTACATTTGTATACTACCTCAATTTTGCACTCACTTTGTTTTTTAAATTATCATTATCTCATGTTAATCACAAGACTTCTTGTAACCCAGACAACAGCTGCCTGAGTATTTTACCATCTCCCAGTCTGCAGTGGTCTTCTACACAATTAACACCTACTGTTTACTTCCAGCCATTAACTTTTGACTCAAGCCAGCTACTTTCTCTTTTTTAGCTTACTTTTCACATGTTGGTACCACCTCTCTTCTTTCAGCATAACCCCATGATTACGCATGATGAAACTAAAGTCGGAGAGCCAGGAATCAACTCACCCATCCACCACTCACTAGCTGTGTGATTTGGGGTAAGTCACCCAGTTGAAGAAGAGTAGTAGAAAAATTATAATATCGATAGTGGTAGTTATAATAACAACTCTCCAAACACTATTAATACAAGATTCTTGAGTAAAATGGACTTTATTGAAGGTCTAAAGATAGATTTACAACATAAGTCAAGAGAAAATTCAAATTCAGACATATTTCTTCCTAGGAATTTTTAGAAAATGTCTCCCAAAGAGATATTTTACTGGCTATCTTTTTAAATAACAACACAGCTTATGATAATTTCAGAAAGTTCTGAATTTTTCCTTCATAAATTGTCTTTATCCCAATTTTATTGACCATTTTATTTTATTTTTTGTGGCTTATTTCTTTATGCTTCTTATTCCATTTATCAGGGGTTTTAGTGTGTGCCTTATTGATTTATAGGTGTTTTATGTAAGTTATATATTACCTGTTATGTTATAATTAAATATTTTATCATTGCATTAGGGGGATGGTCACACATTTTGATGTCTTTATGGGTATTTTAGCTATAATCACTTGACATTATTAGTAGTAACTTCACTAGAAATTACAGTATATACTTTAATCAAAAGACAACCTACTTGGACTTAATATTTTACCTAGCTCATGTAAAAATTGTGGAAACCTTCTAATATCATAATTCACTACACCACCACCATCTTTTGTCCTATAGCTATACCTATGCCCATTATAAACCCCATATTGCAGTGTTATAATTATTGCATTAAAGTCATGTTTTTTGAAAAATTAAGAAAAAAATTCCCATCTTTTATATTTACTTAGATATTCACTCTTTTCAGTGATTTGTTGTCTCACATAGATTCAAGTTATCATCTGATATAGTTTTTCTTTAGCCTGAAGAAAGCTTTGGTATTTCTTACAGACTAGATCTGCTGACAACAAATTTCTTTAGTTTATTTTTACCTAAAAATGTCTTTTTTAAATCCTTTTTTAATGATATATAATAGTTGCACATATTGAAAATGTCTTTACTTCGTCTTTGTTTTTGAAGGTTGTGTTTGCTGAATATAAAAATCTGTGTTGATAGTGTTTGTCTTTTAGCATTTGAAAGATGTATTCTATTTACTTTTGCCCTCCATTGTTTCTGATGAGAAGTTGACCACCATTTGTACCACTGTTCCGTGTGATGTGACAGTTTTCTCTAGCAGCTTTCAAAGTTATCTTTTTATCTTTAGATTTCAGTAGTTTGACTATGATATTCCTGGTGTTTTCTTTGTATTTATTTTGCTTAAGGATCATTAAACATAATTTAATTGATGTCTTTCACTTAATTTGAAAAGTTTTCAACCATTTTTTTTAAACAAAATTCCATTGCCTCTCCTGCTGGGACTCAATTACACGTATGTTACAATGCTTAGTAGTCTCATGTGTCTTTACAGTTCTGTTCATATTTCTTCACTTTTTTCTTTCCACACTTTACATTAGATATTTTCTTTTAATTTGACTTCAGGTTCACTAGTTTCTTCTACTGTTAAACTCTTCCAGTAAAATTTTTATTTCAGTTACTGCATTTTCCAGCTTTAGAATTTCTATTTGGTATTTTTCATTGTAGTTTCTATTTTCTGCTAAAATTACCCATTTGGTTGTTAATTAAACTTATAACTTCCTTAAGTTCTTGAACATGCTTATAGTAGCTACTTTAAATGTTGTTTTTCTGATAATTACAACATCTGGGTTATCTCAGGGCCAGTTTTTATTGACTGTTATTTTTTTCTTGAGTATGGATAATATTTTCCTTGTTAACATGTCAAGTGATTTTTTATTGAACCTAAACATTATGAATGATACATTTGAAAAGACTCTTGAATATTTCATATTCTTCTAAATAATGATTTTTGGCCTAGGAAATGTTTAATTTGGCTGGTGGTCAAAATCCAGACTCTGGTTCTCTTATGGTAGAAAACAGCTGAAATCTCCTCTTAGTTCTTTTAGTTTCCAGCTGTTGTGTTTTCTTACAGAATCCCCTCCAAAATCTCCCCCTTGCAGACATAGTTTAGTAGTCAGCTAAGGACTTAAGTGGATTTTATTAGCAAATCATGAAGTTCACACTCTCTGTAGCTCCCTCTATCCCAGATACTCTCCTATAACCTTGTCATTGTCCTGCCAGCTTGAACTCTACCTCTGCCACCTCACACCAGTAAGGCAGTAACTGTCTGCAGCTGGAACTGCAGGCAACTTGAGTGTGGAGCAGTGGAGGTTTTCGGGGCCTTTAAGCTTAAAGCTGCCAGCTTGCAAGTCTGACTCGCTTTTCTCCATGTTTGCTCTTGACAGCCTTCAAATAGTTGTATTCTTCACATTTTTTTTTTATATTTTAAGATTGTTATCTGTAGGAGGGTTACTCCGTCCAAACTACTCTGTCATTACCAGAAATCATATTTCTTATGCATCTTTCAAGTTTTTTTCTTTTTCTATTCCTTCTATGCTTAAGTTCCATTAAAGAGTCACTTCCCCATATATGGAAGAACTATCCTTTGCTGGAGAGTATATGAAGCTTTCTTTCCCTGCTAGAGTTTCTGAAAAAAATAAAAAATAAAAATATATATGTAGGAATGTAATAATAATACAATTTACTGAGCCCAACTTACTTTTACCTCCCCAAAATGGCAGAAAGTAGACAGAACTTATTTTTCATATCTGCTAGTCAACAAAGAGTATGAGAAAACTGTGAAAAAGAAAACAAATTTTCTCTGTTTTCAATCAATGCTTCCCTCTTCATAGCCAACTGTTGAAACAACAGTTCAATAGTCCCTTCCACTTTACTTCCCCAAATAGCCACTTCTCCCCTTAATGAGAATGTTGTCCAGAACCCGTCCTCTCTACCAGACCTGGAGGAGATTCCTAAATATCTAGAGTTTTCCTGGTCTTCATCAATGCTCAGCCACCATTTTCTACTTGAAAAAAATTATCATTTCCAGGTTGGAAAATCTTTGAAAACATAAACTCTTCACTGGTGTACATGCTCCTAAAGTCATACCTTTTGAATTCCGGTTAGCTCTACTCCAATACAAAGTTGAAACTAATAATATGAGAAATATTATCTGGGGAAGGAGAGGGAAAGTATGAATTGAAAGCTAGAATTGATGAATGTGAGGGAGTTAGAACACAAGACACTAGGGTGTATAAATAGGTATTCAATATATTAAATGCAGGTAATAAAATTTGAGTTCTTAAGTCTCTGTCCTATAGCATGTTTTTAATAATTGTTTATTGAAGGAATGTTAATTATTTAAGCTAATAAATGACAGTGTCTTTGTTCATGCTCTCTGTTGTGATTCATCTGAAAGATGGTTTTATTTAACTTCCCTGGAAGAGAGACTAAAAGTTTGTATCATGACCTCTGACAATGCCTCCAACTCTTAAAAAAAATGAAACAAACCTGTGATTTTTATGTTTCTAGATCAAAATGGGCTTGATGAGGCCCCCTACAGACACATCATAATAAATCTTTGCCCATTCCTATTGCAGCACTTCATACTGTTTCGTAATAATTTATAGAGTTGTCACCTCCACCAGACCGCGAGCTCCTGAAGGATGGGAGCAGTGCTGCACTCATTAAGAAGACCCCAGCAGTCATTACTGCCTACCATACCCAGCAGAAACTCAGAAAATGATAAATGGGTACATGTGGGACTTTTTGTTCTTAAATGAAGGGTTTGCTTAGTATGTAAATTACCATTAATGTCTTTTTTCTTATGGCATATTAACATGCCAAATTAGACTGTTATTGAGAGTATACAGTTTCAAAACTAATTTATTGGCTGCCTCCTAAGGGCCAGGCACTGAGAAGGGACAGAAGATGCAAACATGAGAGCATTTATCCATGTGCTAATAGCACTTACAGAGGACTAATGATCTCTGTTGCCTATTTCCACATTAAGCAAAACATAGCATAGGAAACAAGCCTTTTATAACTAGAATCTAGTTTTGTGATTTTTAAGATTAATATAATAGTCACAAAAATTTGATTTTAAAATATCCCATTTCTACTTAAACAATGATGGACCAGACACGTCACCAGGCAATGCTCTCAGGCTTAGACTTTCTGAGGACTGTTTTCAATATCTGTCTTTATTCTGCAAGCCAATAGTCTGCCAGGAATTTTTGTACATCACATTCGGTCATACTCAGTTATGCCATACCAGTTTCCAAAATATAAGTTGTAACATCTCAATTTCACCATAAGATGAGCCAGATAAAATAAGGCATTAGAGTTAGCACATAGGAAAAAATTTGATGTCTCCTCTATTTTCTAGTATTTGAAAATAGAATAATAGATTTATATAATGAACCAGGGTTTCCCAAGACAACTTTCAGATTACTGAATTACAAATAGAAATGGCTGATTGCTATAGGTGATAAGCTCCACTCTTTGGAAAGGAGAAGAAGTAACACCGATTTAGTGAACTCAAGGAAGCAGAGGATGATGCATTGGGGCACTTAGCCAAAATGAAGTAAGGAAACAAATGTTAGAACTGGAAACTCTAGAGAAGGAAGAAGAGAGCTAGCAAAGACATACCAAAATGCAAAATAACCCAGTAACATCTACCACACCATTGACATTGCCCTTGTTTCTTCTATCCGAGATCCATTGTTTTCATCAGGACACTTTTAATAACCTCTTACCTCAGTTCCCTGTCAGCAGTCTCAGCTTCCTCCTGTATAGACTCTAAAGACCCACCAGAGTGGAAGGAACATGCTATTTTCATGCTCAAATTCCTTCAACCACTCCACCAGAGAACAAAGTCCAAAGTCACCCTGGTATTTAACTCTCTTTACACATTCCTCCTTTGTAAGCTCTTTAAAAATAACATCAGTAATAATAACAACAACGACGATATTCTGTGCCTACTGTTGGGACATTTTAGGTGGCCATTTCTCCTGTTTCATTATATTTGCAGCCCTTGCAGCACAGATGTGTTTTTTTCTATCAACTCCATAAACAATATCACACAAAAATCTATCAATGACTAGATTAATTAGGGGCTACCAAGTTCCAAAGCAATTTAAGTGGGAATCCTAATGCCGCCATGAAATCCAAGGTGCTTGTTCACGTTTAACAAGATATGCGGTGAAGGAAAGGCAATGAAATTTGGCACCACAAGGAACGGAACAGACACTTTTTTCACCCAAGTGATCACTAGATGCAGTAAAACCAGAAAACTCTCTTTAGTGTTTTTATTTTTTGAGACAAAGTAATGGAAGATTTGTTGTATTTCTGGCTAATGTTAGTTTTCTGACACAAAATGACTAAATCAATTTTCAAGGCTAGTAAAATTTCATTATGCTGGGAAATGAAATTAATGTGCAGCCCCAAAATAAGACAGACTTTCTGTAGGAGATTGGTAGAATCTAAAAGGATATTTTTAAAAGAATAAAATGACAACAACCCCAAGACATTTCTTGAATGCAGGAATACAATTATTTTAATCATTTTAAAATATTTTTCTGCATATACTTGGATCAAATGTCAGCAATTATATTTTTTATTATTTTTTACATTTACTTGTACATCCCAAGTGGAAAGAGATTGTGTTGATTCTTTCACTGATCCCGTGAGCTAACCGCAAACATTCAAACACGGCATACCCATCTCCTATAAAGATCAGCTACAAACACCAGATTCTGCTCATAGTAATTTATCAGAAAATTCTTTCTTGTTTGTAAACCTGTTTGAACTAAGATTATGTTTCCACCTACTCCAAAATCTGGGATTAGCAACTTCCCTCTTGATCCTGTGGCCCCTCCAGGTCCGGGGTTGACCTCTCGTCTCCTGACGGTTAGCGATTCTGCAGAGATAGCAGCCCGGCCCCAACCTCCGCTGACTTGTCCCTTCTGCTGCAGGAAGACGGTGCCCCTGCCAACACCACCATGGAGCCCAGTGTTGCTGCAATAACGGTAACAGATGAGAGGCTCTGTCCTCTGTACATTTGACTCGGCTGATTACTCCCTTCTCTTTGATAGCCTGCACTTATTTGACTCTCAGGGTGCCGCTCTCTCTGGGTTTTCCTTCTACCACACTGGCCATCACTTCTGCATCACTTTGCTCATTCTACCTCACGTCCTTGATTCAGTCCTGGACATCTCTTCCCTAAATAAGCCCACCTGCTTCATGATCTCAGCCCTCTCATGGCACTGAAATCCACCTCTATGCTTATGTCTCCTAAATGATGACTCTCCTCCCTGGGCCTCTCCCCTGAACTCCCACCGCCAGTTGTCTGCTTCACATCCCCACACAGACATCTCATAAGCATCTCAAACTTAACGTGTCCCAAACAGCCTTCCCAGTCTTCTGCATCTCAGTGTTGGTAACGCCATCATTCCTGTTCTCGGGCCCCGTAGTCTTGACTCCTCTCTTACTCTCACGCTCCTCATCCAATCTGTCAGCATGCTCCTGCTGCCGTCAAGGCACATCCACAGTCAAAGACTTCTCACTGCTTCCACTGCTACCGACCCTGACACGGGTTATGGAAGTGCCTTCCAAGCTGCCTTCCTGCTTCTGCCTTCATGAGCTGTATTTCGCCTGCCATCCAATCTGTTAGTCTATTCTGGATACCGCGATCAGACTGTTCTTGTTAAAATATGTTATATCATCTCACTTCCCTCTTTACACCCCTTCTATGGCTTCCTATGTCATTTCAAAGAAAAGCCAAAACCAATATAATGGGCTGTGAGTCCCTACACCATCTGCGTCACACGCCTTCCCTGACTTATACAATTCCCACTTCAGACCCTCTCCTGGTCCACACTGGCTGCTTCTTGTTCTCCAAGCCTGTGCATCCTACTTCTTCCTCGGAGCCTGCTATAGTCTGAATGAATGTGTCCCCCCAAAACCTAATCCCCAGTGTGACAATATTAAAAGGTGGGGCCTTTTGAAGGTGATTAGGTGATAAGGGCAGAGCTCTCATAAATGTCCTTATAAAAGAAGCCCTAGAGGACTGCTTAGCCATTCCACCACATGAGGACCCCATGAAAAGGTGCCATCTACGAACTAGAAAACAAGCCCTCATCAGACATTAAATCCACCAGGGCCTCAATCTTGGACTTCCCAGCCTTCGGAACTGTGAGAAATAGATTTTTGCTGTTTAAACCACTCAGTCTACAGCATTTTTGTTATCACAGCCTGAATGAACTAGGACAGAGCCTTTGCACTTGCTTCTTCCTCTCCTAGACCACTCCTCCCTGCTCACTCCCATCTCACCATATTGCCCCCTTTCACCTCCTCTGCATCGCACTCACTTCTCGGTGAGCTCTTCCTGTGCCGCCCCTTCAACACCGGAGCCCCCAGCACTTCCTCTTCTCGTGTTATGCTTACTTCCCTCCATGCACATCGCTCACAGAGTATATTCCAGCTCTTCTCTTTATGCTCTCCATCCTCTGCCTTCCTCTTCCAGGTTACAGTTTCCATGACACACAGATTTTTGTCTGTGTTCTCATTGTTGAATTCCCCTAGTCTAGACTAGTGCCTGGTACAAAGGAGGTGTTCAATAAATATTTTCAACTGGACAAAAGAACAGAATCAGCTTTCCTGTGGCCTCAGATATACAGCTTGCCATCCCTAATCTTCCGGGAACAATTCAATCCAAATTAATACTTACAAGTACCAACTATGTTCGAGGTGAGTAAGACAAAAATCCTTGTCCTAAAGAAAATGGCAGTTTAGCAAGAAGATAACTGGTAATACTGCTAAGGACAGCATCTGCCATTATTAGTTATCTAAAATGTGCTAGGAACTGGACTGCGTCATCTACATATATTTCCTTTGCATCTAATAACTCAAAGGAGAGTCGGTGGTGGGAAGGGAGGCCTCAGCACCACGCAGTATGAGCGCCTATGTGTGTTTGGCAAGATGTGAAAAGAATGGAAGGGCCTATGGACTAAAACATGCAAATCAAAAGATGGATTTGGGCCTCTGGTTACAGCAATCAGAATGGGTGCCGAAAGCTGTGCGCAAAGGCCGGGGCAGCACCGCAAGGCGCACGGCGTGCAGGCGCCAGGGCGGGACCACCTGTGTGCTCTGATACCTTCCCTGCCACTGGCTGTGCGAACTCGGGCAAGTCTCTTAACTTCTCTGGGCCTCTGTGTCCTCATTTGGGAAAGGGGGAAACGGTAGTACTCACTACCTATTTGGGTAGGGGGGAGGCATAATTAAATAAGTTAGTATGTAAAAAATGCACATTTATTGCCTGACACCTAGTGAGGGCTGCACCGTGATGAAGTATGAGTCTTTATAAGAAGCTGGTCTTCAACGGAAATGTGATGCATAACGTTTTGCATGTTTTCTGTTGTATTTTAGAAAGTGCTTCATCCATTCGTTCACCGGACACATGGGAGGCGCTGGCTCAGAGCAGTTCTTACCCCCCAGGGGCCGGCAGTGTGGAGGGAGAGACAGCTCCCTAACAGGCGACTGCAAGGCAGCAGGGGCTGCAGGCTGGCGCAGGGGGCCGGAGTCCAGAAGACGGTGTCTGGGGAGGGTCTTGAAGGAAGTGTGAGTACTGGCGGGAGGTGGAGAGAAGGTGGTAAAGGCTTTCCAGGCAGAAGCGGCAGGAGCGGCATGAATGCGAACAAAGACAGTGCTGCAGGGAAGAGCACGGTCTGATACGGCTTAAAGAAATGTGTGCAATAAAATATCACAGTGTGAATTACAACATTAACGTGTTAATGTCAACCGTAGTGGACACAGAATTAAACCCAGGAGCTTGTGGCTGGAGGGAAAAAGGGAGTAAAGATCTATGGGCCAAAAGGTCCTCCAGGACTTGACTTCTGAGCTTCCTGACAACTAAAGTAAGAATATCCATTGTACCACATCGTGGCTGTTGTTAATAACAACGAAAAATAAAATAAAATAAAAATGTTAAGAGAATCATTCAGTGGTTTTTCAGTGCTAATGAAGATAAATCATGACAGTTTCTAAGAGGAAGCAAAATTTTACCTAGCACTCAGCTCTGAAAGAAATTTCTTAGATAGAACTTCTTAAATGGAACCCGAGCAATGTTGTAGGTGGCAATATTAACCACGGTGCAATATGAAATGCAAGTGTGAGCCTCAGAAAGCAGTTTATTCTGATGCCTCGGTGGAAGTTTAGAGCATAACACCCAAGCATAACTAAGTGAAGGCCATTTTACTGAAAGGAAAAAAAATGCTTTTGCACTGTCTCTTTCTCAGCTCCTGAGACTCCTAGCCCAAAACTCACTCAGAGAGATATGGTTCTCCTGAGTGCCGAGTGACAGAGCTTCCCCAACCCTCCCTTTCCCACCAGACCCTTTCAATTCCTGCCCCCTTGCCTTAAGCCCTGGGACCTGTTCCTTAGCAGTTTGTTAGTTTCATTACCTTCCTTCCCAACCAATGGGCCTTTATGTCAATGTTTCCTAAACATTGCATTTGCAACTGGAGACAATTTTGATATTTGTTTGTGTTTAGCTTTTAGGTTGGGGAAAGACCAAGACCCGTTTTCAGTTGCAGGAGAGAGTGGGACTACTGTAGGGCTATGGGCTGGCGCAGGAACTTGGGCACAGCCACGCACAAGGCGGCGAGCACTCCTGCCCCGTGCTGCCCTCTCCTCTCCATCTTGCTCCTCTTTTTAAACCTCGGCTGCTCTCTGCATAGCTGCTCTTTCTCCTGCATCTTCCCCATTTCCTCACCCTGTATTCAATACTTACCCTGTATTCAATACCTTGTCTACATCCTCAGCTTACATGTTGGAGTTTGCTGGCCAGGGCCCCAGAGGGACTTCCCGACACCCAGCTCTCTTGGGCACAGCAGTATCTCAGTATTTCTCAATTCAGAACACCAGGAAAATCTGACGACCCAGTTTGCCTACATGAGCTGGGTGTCGTGGGTCATATATCTTTGGTATGTGGCTTCTGCCCGCTTTGGTCCAACCAGGACCAGCATGGTGAGAAGTGGAGAAACGTGCTGCCCTGCCGGGGGCTCTATCAGCAAGCTGCTACATAAACACTGGAGGAGAGACACTGGTCCACATCATAAAGCCTCTTCCAGAAAAGGGGGCCGGAGCGAGAGCCTGTGACTTTATGGAAGACAATGGAGGGTGCAGAATCTGAGGACAGAAGGATCTTCCCAATCCCACTGTGAATTAGGCTGCTGCCAATTTCATCTATGCACAGAGCATATTCTTTAAGGGAAATAATTTAGCTTATTCTATCAGTACTTATTTATTAATCCTTTTGGTAATAAAATATTTCTTAATTCACCCAGTCATGTGTTGGAATTATTGTGCTGATGTGGAAAAATAGACCATATTTGAATAACTGGATCATTTCCAGTTGGCTCTTTGTTATCTCAATTGTACCTGCTATCAGTGGGTGGCTGTCACTGCAAATCTTTCTGTGCCCAACTTACTTTGGGAAAATGGAAAAAGAAATTGATGGCTCAGGAAACAGAGCTTACCAGCCCAAAACTATAGAGAAAAATCAATTTGAGTTTTGATCACAAAAGAGATCAAAGAACTCTACACTTCATCAGTTCAGTCCAACTTATGTACTGCTTCACTCTGTCTCCAAAAGTTGTTCTTCCAGAGTTTTAACCAAAAGGTATCCTATTAAATCGACTGCTGAATGGAGTGATAGTGTTTCTGTTCAAGTATAGACACCTGAGGCTGCCAAATAAGCCTACTATTCTAGAGGATGACAGTGACCTCATTGCTTCACCACCGAATAAATACAATCTACTGCAAGGGTATTACTGGTTCCAAAAAGCCACTTGAAACCACCTGCAAGACTACATCCTACTTTAGAACCTGCTAATGGGGAAAAAACTGGACCAGAGGATCACTTAGTAATAACATAACCCCAATCTGAAATTGCATTCAAGGACTTTCATTTTGTTACAAAATGATGTTTGATGGGGACATAAAATCTGAAAGCTCAGAAGAGCTGATGAGGAGAAAGAACTAGAATTTTTAGCTTGAGCCAAATAAGTGAATCTACTTAGCAGGAACCAGGCTTTTGTAAAGCGTTTGCCTCTCCACACACTCAGTGTCAACCAGCCTCTTGTTTCCACAACCTGTTCCTTCCCCATTTCTCTCTCATCAAAGACTTACTCTCCCCAGTTTCAGGTTAAGATGTTCTGTCAATCATCTGCATCATGGTCAGGTTCATTTTAATCACTGAGCTCTCTTCATGGTGAGATTTTCATTCTAAGGTTCATATTGAGATTCACAAAGAAAGATGTCATTAGCTTCCCAAGGAATTTCCAATATTAGCATTGCACATGAGTGGAAAAAATATAATGGACACTTAAAAATTACACGATATAATATAATTTATTTAATATGGCAGGTTCTGTGCGAGTCACTCTATTCAAATCATCTCTTACATCCCAGTACCACCCTACAAGTGTGATGTCCCTGCCTTCATCTATGCGGGGAGGAAGCTGAGGCTTAGAGAGATTTACATAACTTTCCAGGCTTAAAAGGAGCCATTAGAAAGTAGATGCAGGATTTGAACTTTGGCCTAACTGACTCTACAGCACAAACTCTTCCACCATCTAATGACTACATTAGCCTTCTGACTGCTCTCCACTCTTCTTTGACCCCTTAATTCATCTTCCACGCTGCCATGTGAATATTATGCATTTCACAGCTGACCATTTGAGACTCCACTCCTTAAGATCCACAATGATTCCTAACAATTTGTACGCCCCTTAACATAGGATACAAGGCCATGCGTGAATTAGCTCTATTTTACCCTATTGCATCATTTTTCTTACTCTCGTTTAGTTGTGGCCCCTAAGTACCAAGCTGAGTAAATTAAAATAGGGGCCTACTGCTTGGTAGGTATTTTGAGAGATGTTATAGATCACACACCTCCCATATGCTGTAAGAGTAGAGTAATAATCCCAACCAAGCCTGTTTTCAGAGAGAGTAGACTGCATTAATATATTATATGCTTCAATATTAATGTACCTTCACAAGAACCATCTTACTAAAACTCTTCCCAATCCAATACTGTGAACAGCTGCATTGGTTTGCCACGGGAGGAAGCAGTGCCCATTATCGTAAGAGACTGCAGACCTTTATGCTGGGCCCTTTGTGCTCCTTCCTAATGGTATTGTCGCATTTTTTAATATTTCAAATAGGAAATAATTGTACTCCAAGAAGTTCCATAAAGTTCCATGCCCAACCTTAAAAATGCTAGACATAAATACTCCAAATATGTTGGAGCATTTTTTTTTTACCTTTTCCATCTTGATTAACCAAAAAGAAAGGAAGCCAAGAAAAGCTGTGATGTAGATGTTTGGCCATATAAAGCCATCCTCCTGCTTACAGATTTTCCCTTGCGAGAAATAGCAAAGGAAATACAGCAGGAAAGTTTTCTGACCCTAAAATTCCATTAATAGTAGACTTCCATATGAATATTAATGTTATATAAAAGAAAAACTCCTTCAAGCTGTTTATGCTTATTAACCTTGAACTTCATGGAGTTGCCCACAGCCATTGGTTTCTATATTCCTCTCATGTCTCTATGCCTTCCTGGTGGCGTTGCCCTCCTAGGAATGCCCTCCTTTCTTTCTTCATCCTTTGAGACTAGACTGAGGCACTATCTCTTTAAAGAAGCCTTTCCTGAACTTAAGGATAGGCCAAGGATTAACCTCTATATTCCTAAGTAATACATGCTCGCCTTAAGTTACTTAATAATATGTTATATTATTGAAATAATATGATTATATGTCCATCTCCCTCACAAGAGGACAAGCTCTGCAGATGAGGAGATGACTAGTTGAGCTAGGTTATGGAGTAAGATAATCTGGGATAGAATCCTAGCTCCACCTCTTGCTGGATTGTAACACTTAACCTCCGTATGTCTTGGACACCTTATCTGTAAAAGAGAATAATAATTTTACCTACTAAAGAGAATGATGTGTAACTTTGACAAAATAATATACACAAAACCCTGAAACAGCATCTAGAACATAATAATATATGCTGAACAAGTATTAGATATGTACAAGGGGAAAATAAAATTCTTGATGTGATCTTCTGTTCTATCCCAGTATCAGCAATAACTCTCTACAATCTGGCATAGTCAGATCATGTGCATGATAGAATGAAACAGGATCCCTACCTCTTACTGTATGCAAAAATTAACTCAAGATGGATTAAAAACTTAAATGTAATATTCTGAAATAAAAATATATATTATATTAAAAAACTTAAATGTAAGACCTGAAAACATAAAAATTCTAGAATAAAACATAGGAAAAAGTCTTCTAGATATCAGCCTAGGCAAAGAATTTATGACTAAGACTCCAATGGCAAATACAGCAGCAAAAAAATAAATGGGACTTAATTAAATTAAAAAGTGGCTGCACATCCAGGGAAATAATCAACAGAGCAAATAGACAACCTTTAGAATGCAAGAAAATATTTGCAAACCATACATCTGACAAATGGCTAATATCCAGAATCTACAAATAACTCAAACAAATCAGCAAGAAAAAAACAAATAACACCATTAAAAAGTGGACAAAAGAATGAACAGAGTTCTTTCAAAAGACAGCCAACAAACATATGAAAAAATGTTCAACATCATTAATCATCAGGGAAATGCAAATTAAAACCACAATGAGATACCACCATACCCCTGTCAGTATGGTCATTATTAAAAAATAGAAAAACAATAGATGTTCGCATGGATGCAGTGAAAAAGGACCACTTATACACTGTTGGTGGGACTATAAATTAGTACAACCTCTATGGAAAACAGTATGGAGATTCCTCAAAGAACTAAAAGTAGACCTACCATTTGATCCAGCAATCCCACTACTGGGTATCTACCCAAAGGAAAGTAAGTCACTATAATAAAAAGATGCTTACACCAGAATATTTGTTGCAGCACAATTTACAATTGTAAAGATATGGAATCAACCTAAGTGTCCATAAGTTGATGAAAATGTGATATATATATACACATATATATAATGTGATATACACACACACATATATATATATATCATGGAGTACTACTCAGCCATAAAAAGGAATGAAATAATATCTTTTGTAGCAACTTGGATGGAACTGGGGGCAATTATCCTAAGTAAAGTATCTTATGAACATAAAAACAAACACCCTAACTCACTAACAAATGGGAGCTAAATGACAGTCATATAGTGGTGTAAAGCGCATTGGAAAATAAGAATTGGGGAGGGTAGAAGGGGAATGAGAGATAAAAATGTACCTATAAGGTACAAGGTACACTACTCTGGTGATAGACACACCAAAAGCCCTGACTTCAGCCCTATACAATTCATCCATGTAAAAAAACACTTATACCATATATATAAGGGCAAACAGAGCACTGTATAAATTGTCATGTTATCTTGCATACAAATAGAGAAACAAGTTTGGAGTGTCTACCAGCAGCATCAGCTAGTCAGCTGACAACAGACCTGTCAAGGTGGTCTCTACCAATCTTTTCTAAATGCTGGTCCACATACAGGCAACAAAAGAGATAACATTTCACTCACCTCTATTAAACAGAAAAGAAAACAGGGTAAATTAAGTGACTCTTTCAGAAAGCTAAATTTATGTGAAGAACAATTCTTTATTCCAAGATTATTTCCTTACTATATTTTGATGTTGAAATGCCCTTTCTTTTACAAAATGATGGTGAGGTTAAGTGACAGTAGGTTTGTTTGCTCTTTTTGCAGCTTTCCTTGCTTTGTTTGATTGAATTTTAACAATCTTACTTGGTAACATAAAAAGTTAGCAATTCTTTTTCATCTCGCCCTCCTCCCTTTACTTTCTGAAATTATTCTGTTTCATGCAATCCCATGGAATTCAGACAGAGTAGTTCACTCCTGGAAGGGTTTTTTCTGGACTCTTAGGTTCTCTCTTCCATTTTGTAAATTCAAGAACCTGATTTCTCATTTCAGAGAGATGACCAATTAACCAAGTTACGGAAATTGGGATGTAGTCTTAATAACGATAGTTAAACTATACTGAGTACGTAATCTGTATAAGATACTGTGCTAAGAACATCACATTTTGTCCTCACTATTATCCCATAAGACATGTTGCCCATAATTACGCAACTAATTAGTGATGGAGCTAAAACTCAAACTTAAATCTGTCCTCCTGTGAAATCTGTGTTTTAACTACCACACTATATCACCCACTATACAACTCCAGGATTGGCACTTTTAGTGACTTTAAAGAGAAATAGATTTGTCCTATGGAACAGTTTCCTTAAGCATATGTGTTCTCCACATTTTCTGTCTGGAACTACAAGGAAGATATTAAAATTATAAGCAGTTACATTTACCAAAGGGTGAACAAGGAATTTGATATTTCACATCTGAGAGCTAAGGTAACTTGCAGCACTCATATCTCATTACAAGATTAGCAGCAGCAGAGAACCTAAATATTCAGAATTCTTAGTTAAAACTTCTTCTGTACTTAGGTACTTCCAGGAGAAACTGCTGACATCTGCCTTCTAGTCAATACTTTTCCCCTCTCATATGCTAATGCCACAAATCAGTTTCGTGACAAGTCTCCCTTTGCTCGGAGAGTACTTTTATGGTAACTTTTAATATGTCACTCTGATCAATTATAGGGTGAGGAGGAAATGCAGTACAGTGGCACCCAATCCAGGTTCTGAAAGCAGCCTGCTTCAACCTGCTCTGGGACTATGGGCAAGTTTATTGGTCTCTCCAAACCATAATTTACATATGTTTTCAAATGGGCATGAGAGTACCTACTTCATAAGATTGGTAAAACGATCAAATAAGATAATATATGAAACATATATAGAATCATGCCTGGAACAAGGAGTGCCCTCAATAAATGACACCGCTTGCTGCCACTGCTATTGCTATTGTTGGTTTTATTATATTCATGTTACATTGTAACTCTTAAAAACAATCTTACACCACCTATTGCCAGTGCTTGAGAGCCTGCCAACACTGCCCCTCTGCCTGTTGCTCCACCTTATGAGGCAGCCTTGCTTTTTCATGAGTGATAGCAAATGTTTGCAGCTGAATTAATTATGAGCCTGTTTCCTGCCTATAGAATTTAGGAAGTCTGGCCATCTTCTTTTATTTCATCTTCTCTCTGTTATTTTTGCCCAAGTGCACAGTGTTTCTGCTGATGTAATGTTCTCAAGAACCCTGTGGGTCTCCTGTGTATGTCTGGAGATTCACTCTCTTAGGCTATGGGCATCTCCGCAGATCTTTCTTGGATAACGCCATCTCTATCCCTGTCTTCTGCTTAGATGTATGAGTCACACAATCTCTTCAAACACCCTCTGTGTGATTTGGATACTCTGACCTCTTAATCCTTCCTAGATAATAGCAAAATGTCAGCCAGCAGTCTCCTTGGCTGTTTCCCCAGGGCACTCTGCCCTACAGTGAAGCACCTAACTTTAACGTCTTGCAATCTGGATAAGCTTTGAATTTCTTATATTACCAAGACTTGGTTTTGTTTTTTTGTTTTTTGTGGGAATTTTTCGATCAACAGTTCTTCCTCAATGTATCTTTGTCTTCTCACGTTTAGTATAAGCAACAAGAAGCAGCCAGTCCACACTTTCAACACTTTGCTTAAAAATCTCCTCAGCTAAATGTCAAGTTTATCGCTTACAAGTTCTGCTTCTCAAATAACTGTAAGATAAACTTCCACTAAGTTTTCTGTCACTATATAACAAAGGTCCCCTTTCTTCTGGTTTCCAATAAACAAATGTTTCTCATTTCCTTCAGAGACTTCAGCAAGAGCACTGTCAGCATTCACATTTCTGCCAACACATTCTATACGTCTGTAAAGGTTTTCCTCACCATGCTCCTCACTTCCTTCTGAGCCCCCACCAGCAAACCTTTAGCATCTGTATTTCCACTAAAATTCTGTTCAAGGAAATCTAGGCTTTTCTGTGCCCCCCAAATGCTTCCAGCCTCTGCCCACTGCCCAATTCCAAAGCCACTTCTACATTTTTAAATATTTGTTAGAGGAGCATCCCATTTCCAGGTACCAAAATCCATGTTAGTTTTCTATTGTTGCTGTAACAAATTAAACGTGGTTTCTTAAAATAACACCAATTTATTAAATTATGTTTCTAAGGTCAGAAGTTCAAAATTGGTTAATTCAAGTTGTCAACAAAACAGCATTCCTTCTAGGGTTTTAAATGCTTGTAGAGGTTCTGGAGACTGGAGACTTGAAAGGAGACTCCATCCATTCCTAGCAATTTTCTACCTCTTCAAGCTTCCCACATTCCCTAGTTTGTGACTGCATGACTCTGCTCTCTCCTTCCATTGTCACATTTCCTTCTCTGCCCTGACCTTGCTGTCTCCCTCTTATGAAATCCTTAGTGATTACACTGAGGCCACCCAGATAATCCAAGATCATACCCCGATGGCAAGGTCCTTAATCATATCACAAAATACCATTTGCTATGTGATATAACATATTGACATGTTCCAGGGATTGGGGCATGAACATCTTTAGGGGACCATTGTTCTGTCTATCACAAGTTGTAAGAGTTCTTTGTATGAGTTCTTTGTATATTCTAGATACTAGAACCTGATCAAGTGTATGATTTGCAAATATTTTCTCCCATTTTGTGGGTTGCCTTTTTCACTTTGATGCATAAATGTTTTAAATTTTAGTGAAGCCCAATTTATCTATTTATTTTCTTTTCATGGCTGTATTTTTGGTGTCATAACTATAAAGGTTTTATAGTATTATCCCTTATATTTAGGTTTTTAATCTATTTTGAATTAATTTTCCTATATGGTGTGAGGTAGCAGTCCATGTCATTGCATCATCTCAGCAACATTTGTTGAAAAGATTATTTTCTCCTATTGAATTATTTTGACACTCTTGACAAAAATCAAATGACTATAAATAAGAGAGTTTATTTCTGGACTCTCATGCTATTCCATTGATCTATATGACCATATTTATGCCAGTACAACACAGTCTTGATTACTATAGATTAGCAGCTAGTTTTGAAATCAGAAATGTGATCCTCCAACTTATCTTTGACAAAACTGCTTTCGCTAAACTATGTTATGTTTATGTTTCCTTCTGAATTTTAGGATCAGCTTGTCAATGTCTTTTAAAAAAAGCTACTAGAATCTTGACAGTTATTGCATCAAATCTGTAGAACAATTTGAAGAGTATTCCATATTAATTAAATATTTCAATTCATGAACATAGGATTTTTTTCATTTATTTAGGAATTTCTTCCTTTTTTTCAAAAATATTTTCTTTTATCAATGTATGTCTTTTACTTCTTTTGATAAGTTTATTCCTATGTATTTTATTCTTTTTGATGATACTTTCAGTGGAATTGTTTTATTTTCATATTATTCATTGCTAATATATACAGATAAAATTAATTTTTGGATATTGATCCTGTATCCTATAATCTTACCAAACTTATTTAATATATCTAATGAGATTTTTTGGGTTATCATTATTTCCTTAGGATTTTTTATGTGTAAGATCATATCATTTGCAAATAGAGATAGTTTTATTTCTTTATTTTCAGTCTGGAGAAATTTTATATTTTTTTTTCCTTGCCTTAATACCTGGGCTAGACCCCTTACTACAATATTGAATAGAAGTAGCAAGAGTGGCCATCCTTGCCTGGTTCCTGATCTTCTAGAGAAAGCTTTTAGCTTCACATTATTGACCCTGAAGTTAACTGTTTTTTTTTCATAAACATTACTTATTAATATCATGATGATAAAGTTTCATTTTATTCCTAGCTTGTTGGGTGTTTTTATCATGAAAGGGTATTGGATTTTGTCAAATGCTTTTTCTGCATCATTTTAAATTACCATATGGTTTTTCTCCTTTAGTCTCTTAACATACTGTATTACAAGGAGTAATTTTTGCATATTAACCCAAACTTGCACTCATGGGGAAAATTCCCATTTAGTCATGGTATATAGCCCTTTTCATATGCTGCTTGATATAGTTCACTATTGTTTTGTTGAGGATTTTTGCATCTATGTTCAGGAGGGATATTGGTCAGTGCTATTATTTTCTTGGGATGTTTTTGTTTGTTTTAATAACAGAGTAACTATGGCTTTATAGAGTGAGATTGAAAGTGTGCCCTCTTCTTCTATTTTTTGGAAGACTTTGAGAAGGATAGCTATTCCTTCTTTTTTAAGTGTTTTGTGAAGTTTGCCAAGGAAGCCATCTGCTCCTGAACTTTTCTTTGTGAAAAGTGTTTTGATTACTAATTCAACCACTTTACTTGCTATATGTTTATTTAGGTTTCCTATATTTTCTTGAGTCAGTTTTGATAGTTTGTGCCTTTCTAGGAATTTATATATTTTATCTAGTTTGTCTAATCTGTTGACATACAATTTTTCATATATTCTTATAATTCCTTTTTGCTTCTATAAAGTCTATAGTAATATCCACACTTTCATTTTAATTTTAGTAATTTGAGTCTTTATTTATTAATTTATTTATTTTGGTCAATCTAGCTTAGCTAAAGGTTTATCAATTTTGTTGATCTTTTCAAAGAACCAACTTACGGTTTGTTGATTTTTTTATATTGTTTTGCTTTCATTTAGCAGTATATTGTTTAATTTCCATATATATGTGGAAATTTCCCAAATTTCCTCATGTTATTGATTTCTAATATTATTCTAGGGTGTTTGGAGAACATACTTTGCATGATGTCAATCCTTCTAAATTTATTGATATTTGTTTTATGGGTTAATATATACTCTATCCTGTAGAATATCCTATGTACACTTAAGAAGAACTTATACTGCTATTGGGTGAAGTGCTCTATAGATGTTTGTTATGCCTAATTGATTTATAATGTTACTGAAGTCTTCTGTTTCTTTGTTGATCATTTTTTCTAATTGTTCTATTCATTATTGAAAGTGAAGTATTGAAATATCTAACTATAATATTATTGTTAAATTTTCCATTTCTCACTTTAGTTTTGTCAGTTTTGTTTTGCAAATTGTGGGACTCTTCTGTTAAGTGCCTATATGTTAATAATTGTTAGATGTTCTTGATGCATTAACCCTGCCTTCTCCATATCAACCCACTTTAAATGCTAGAGAGTCCTCAGTCTCTTTTCTGAACTATCTTCTTTTATCTACACTGTCTCTAGGTAAACATATCCAGTTTCATGGCTTTAAATAATATCTATTAATATATATTTATGACTCCCAGATTAATATCCCAAGTTCCAATCTCCCCAAAGAATTCCAGGCTCATATGTTAAGTTGTCCATTCTCCACCTTATGGAAATCTAATACATAACAGGCTCAAAACAGAAGTTATGACTCACTCGCCACCCAACTCATTCCTCCCTCTGTTCTTTCCCATCTCAGAAAATGTCATCATCATCCCATGATATTTTCTAGTTTTAATTTTATTGACCCCTCTCTTTTTCTCTCCCACTGGAGCCAATTCATCCATAGGTTTTGACTTCAACACATACCCTGACTCTGTACACTCCTCCCACCTCTACTGCCAGCATCTGTCTAAGCCAAACCACCTATCATCTCCACTACCGCAGTGACCTCCTCACTGGCCTCACTGTTCTTACACTTGCCCTCCCCTGATCCAATTGTCACATAAACATTATTTTGATCTACATCCGATCATACCACTCCCTTGCTTAAAATTTCCCTACTGCTCTCCGTTGCTTTTCACGTAGAATAAAATCCAACCTTCTTACCAGAGTTGAAAGGCCTTCTTGTCAGTTAAATCTCGTGTTCTTCTCTGAGTTAGTCCCCTACCACTTTCCACTTTCTTATTTTCCTCAAATACTCTCATTTCCTTCTTATTTTAGGTCCTTCGCACTTGCTGCTCCCTGTCTTTGCTTGTTTGGCTCTTTTTTCTCATTGGGTCTCAGCTTCAATGTTGCCCAGTAAGAAATGTCTTTCCTAACCGAACTAGCTTGCCTTATCCTCCTCCTCCTCACACACCAGATACTAACGACCACAGCTCCTGTTCTATTTTCTTCATAGCACAGCACATTCTTATTGTATCCATGGTACATAATCACCATCTGAGATAATCTACCCTCTTATTATTTTTTTGTCTCTTCTCTCCCCACACCCTAATTATTGTAAGTTTCATGAGAGCACAGGTTTTCTGTATTGTTCAACTTGCATTCCCAAGGCCAAACTTGGCACGTAGTAGGTGCTCAACAGATATTTGTGGTATAAATGGATGACTAAATCTAAGTAGTAGGAATGAATAGATTGTTTATTCAAGAGCCAATATCAGAACAAGCATATTTCAACCATATCCAGTCTGTTTCTTTGGTCACAATTCCAGAAAGTGTGGGCCATAGGTCTGTCCATGCCTGGAGCTAGGGTTGGAGTCATCCCAGCATAGCCACAGGGATTGAGTGTGAGAGAGGAGCAGACAGACAAAACAGATCAAGGATGCTCTGCCAGAGAAGGGGCAGGCAACAGCAGCAGACATCCACTATAAACACAAAACAAGATTGTAGCCACACTGTGATTTAAGTTTACAAAGACTCAGTATGGATGTATTATAGAAAGAGCAATTAGAAATTATAAAATCATGAGGTTTCAGCATAGTGAGATAAAGAACAATGAATGTTACTTTAAAAATTACTTAATGCAATTTTAGTAATGGTCTTACATTTAAAATAATAAAACAAGAGCTAAACATTAAGGGACAAAAGTTAAAGGAAGCAGATAAATATATAGGTGTTAGCATGCTAGAAAATCACAGGGCTGGTGTAAGCATCTCTAAGATGTTTTCACCTTCTCTGAAGATTCTGTAGGTATAAAAGTCTCATGGCTTTGATCTATTATTACATTAAGTGTATACTTCTTGTAAGCTCACAGGCTCTGAGAAAATAAAGGGAAGGACTATAAGAATTTAGAGTAAGAATCACTAGAACATTACCAAATGCAGCTGGGCAAAGTTTCTTGACTTCCAGCCTCCCTTCACACACATTGTTCAATAGGCACACACTTGAGGGTCGACGACGTTAGGCACAAACCAAAGACATAATCCCTGTATTCAAGTGGCTCATACATAAATAAGCAATGAAAACAGCCTGATGAGTACAATGATAAAAGTAAACATATGGGGCCTGTGGGAGCGTAGAACAAAAGTCTCGTGCCTATGAAGGCCCTGACAGTATTCAGGAAAGATTTCCTTGAAAAGGTGATGCCTGCCCTGAATCTTGAATGATGAGTAGGAATGCTAAAAGGAATACACCTTCTGAGGGTTTGGAGGAAAGTGATATCTGCATGCATGGAGTAAGAAGGCTACACAAAAGAGACAGGAATTCAGTTTGACTTGAAGAATGAGTAGGATGTACAGAGGCAGATATGCTAGTTTCCTAGGGCTGCCATAAGAAATTACCACAACTAGGTGGCTTAAAACAAAAATGTATTCTCTCACAGTTCCAGAAGCTAAGTCCAAACCAGGATGTCAGCAGGGCCTGCAGCCTTCAAAGGCTCTAGGGAAGATTTCGCTCTTGCCTCTTCTGCATTCTGGTGGCTGCCGCTATCACTGGCTTTCCTTGGTTTAGGGCAGCATAACTCCAATTTCTGCCGCAGTGTTCACGTGGCATTCTCCTTTCTCTGTGTCTCTGTGTCTGAATTTCGTTTATAAACACAGAAGTCATTAGATTTAGTGCCCATCTTTATTTAACCAATATGATATCCTCTTAACTAATTACATCTACAAAGACCGTATTTCCCTACATTCTGAGATTTCGGATGAATATGAATGTTGAGGTGACATCATTCAACCTAGACATCAGATGACCTGAAACTATGATTATCAATGTGTAGACCACCTAGAACTACTTTTGTGAGATTTGGCACTCACAGGTATATATTGAAAATATTTAGTAAGTGGTATAGTAAATAACACTAATATATATAAATTTATTTATATATAACTATATATATTTCCTAAATAAGCTAAACTATAAAAATGGTTTTTAATTTTTACAAATTATAGCTTAAGTCATATATCAAATCATTCTAAAATCTCTAACATGTCGATTCTGTTGCCATGATCTTTTGTGACATGATCGATACTAGTTGTCTGAGCCATATTTTGACATAGTAAATCACATCAAACTATTCCAATTACCTTTTCATTGAATAAATAGTTATTAGGTCACATTTAGTCTGAAGAAGTCAAGATTTCCCCATAAAATCGACAATATTCATTCTACTACTGAATCCTCTCAGTTTCTACTGAACCAATACTGATTGGGTAGTAGCAATAGCCCAGTTTAGCAAAAGGGCTAAAATTTAAAATAAAAACTATCCCAAATTTGTTATATATTTAATATTTTTACTATTGCTTAAGTCATAAAAATAATTTCTTGGAATGTGGTAGATAATTAGGTTAAACCTTGTCTTCCTGGCTGGGAAGTGGTACAGTTGTGTGGTAATTAAGAGTAGAGGGTCTGTGGTCAGCTGTCTGGGCTCAAATTCTGGCTCTATAATTAAGTCTTAAATAACCTTTCTTCACCTCAGTTTTTTCACCTGTATAAAGGGATAATGGTGATAATTATAATACTCTACTGAGTTAATTATGCATCTAGAAAGTGCTGGCATAGAGCAAGTGCTATATCAGTATTAACTCTCATTTTATTAATAAACCCTAATGCTTTTAATATCTGTGATGCATCAGCTTTGGGTGGGTTTTAATGATTCCTTCCATTAAGTGGAGATGAATACCAACAGGATTGCTTAAAAGGGAGACCCAAAGCCTTGGCATCCCCTCATCCCAAACTGCTCCACAGGCACAGCCATTCTTTCTGTCCCATCGCAGAAGCACCCGCTCCATGCTGGTGGAGCTCCTGACACCTAGCTCATGCCTACAGAGGCCTCCCTGGCTGCCCACTCACTTGCTTTTCTGTCCATTCTTAGCTCTTTCAAAGCCAATCTCTTTGTCTTGGTACTAAAGTCTTTGCACTAGAAATGGCCATGTGAGGGGAACTCTGGGGAAACAACAGGCAGTGGGAAGCAGCCACAGATGCGGGTGATCAGGTGACACCAGGCTTTTCTCATTAGGGTTCCTCTTCTCTCACCAGGGATGAGGCTGCTCTGTTCAGGGGCTCCATTGCACTGGCTGGTAGATGCCAGGACTGTTCCCAGGTAGTGTTCAACATGGCTCCATTAATCAGGACAGGAATATGGGCAGGGTTTGGAGCAATCCATAGGGATCACTGGGCAGTCAATGATGCCCAGGAAGTGGGGCTTCTGGGAGCTAAATAGCATCCGAACGATCAACCAGAACAGACACTAACTAGCCTTGGCGCTAGAGCAGGTGCCGGCGGCCCGTGTGCACAGCGCTGTGCTGTGCCGCAGCTCCGCAGTCAGCGCATCACGGCGGTGAGCGGGCTCCAAAGGGGGACCTGGGCGGGTCTGGGTCTGTGTTCTCAGAGCTTTTAATATATCAAAGTCCATTTTCATTATCCAAGGGGTTACAGTATGTGTTTTAACTGTATTTGACCACATAACTTTTCTTTTCTTAAAGTATCTCTTGGAATTAATATTCTAACAAAATTTACTTTGTTAAATACTAGTGTAGTGAAAAGAACCACAGGTTTTGGAGACATTTGGGGCTTGATTTTACTCCCAGCTCCATCACACACCCGCTGTATGGCCTTAGGCATATCACCTACCCTCTCTAATCCTCACTTTCATTCCCTCTGTAGAAGGCGAAGATTCACTTTTTACAAATTATTAGTATAGCACTAGACCTGGAGAGAAAGGAAACTTTCAGACATTGTGGCAGAGGCAGGCTGGCTCTTCCCCAGTGTGCTCACCTTCCCTCCCAGGACTACACTTCCCAGGCTCCCTCGCACTTGCGTGAAGCCCCATCTCTACTTCTGGTTAACAGGTTCTGGTGATGGCTAGTGGCAAGTCCACTTCCAAGTCCAGCCTTTAAAACCCACAAACAAGCAACATGGATCTCTCTCTCCTCTCCCTTGCCCCTCACTGTTTCCTCTTCTCCCCTCTCTCTCTCCTCCCCAGCCCCCTTTGGCTGGATGTAATGGCTTCTGAGATAGTAGGGCAGAACCTCAAGGAAGAAGGTGCTTATGGGGCTCCCAGCCAAGAGTGCCCTTTCTGGCAAGGCACAAGCAAGAAACAAATATATATTATATATTGTGTTGATCCATGATAGGTTGAGAGGCTTTGTGATATTCCTATGGTATGGAATTCTGATTCCTCAGGCATGAATGGAAAGCCCAGAGCACAATGCCCAGTAAATGCATAATAGATGGTAGCTGCTGAGGTTGCTATTGAGATTATCATTATTATTATTATTATTGTTTTTGTTATTAGTGTTGCAGAAATATACTCAGAAAGGAACAGGTTCTTGTGATTCTGCAAAAGTGTCAAGGAAATCAAATTCCCGGGAACACTCATGTCTCCCAGTGGGTTTATCAGCCCTGTGCTCTATGATCGTAAAGTACTGATTCATTGCGTTAGTCAGCTGGGGCTGCCATAACAAAGTGCCACAGCCTGGGTGGCTTAAAAAACAAAGGTTTATTTTCTCATAGTCCTGGAGGTTAGATGTCCAAGATCAAGGTGTGAGCACCTTGCCTTGGTGTTGTAGATGGCCACCTTCTCCCTGTGTCTTCACATAAGAATTTGGGGGGACCACAATTCAGCCCATAATAATCACCAACCTGTGACTCTGTCTTCCAAAGAATTAAAGAAAACTTGACCAGATAATAGCCATATTGTCTTAGGCCATTTTCTGTTGCTTATAACAGAATACCTGAAACTGAGTAATTTATAAAGAAAAGGAATGTATCTCTTACAGTTTTGGAAGCTAAGAAGTCCCAGTGGAGGGGCCGCACCTGGTGAGTGCCTTCTTGCTGGCGGGGACTCCCTGCAGAGCCCCGAGGCAGTGCAGTGCAGGCGTCATGTGGCTGGTGTGCTAAAGTGCTAGCTCGGGTCTCTTGCTCTTCTTGTAAAGTCACCATTTCCACTCCATGATAACCCATTAATCTATTGATTTATTAATCCATTAATTCATGAATGGATTACTCCAGGCATAGGGTAGAGCACTTGTGACCTAATTACCTCTTAAAGGGCCCCCCCACAACACTGCCACCTTGGGATTCCATTTCAACACCAGTTTGGGATGGGAAAAATATTCAAACCATAGCACTTATACTCTCACAAACAAGTCAACATCTCTATTTAAACTTATTCCACAAATGTCCCTTTTACTCTCTCTACACAGTGACACTGTTTTGTTGCGGGACAAGGGAAAAAATGGATGTAGCAAATATAACTGGTTTGCCCCTCAGTTATTCAACTAAAATGCATGTGATGTACTCATTTACATGTAAAAGGAAATGAATTTCAGACAAAATTCCTACTGAGGAGAAAATAAAGATAACCCCCTATTATGATTCAGTTATCCTTTAATTATTGCATTACATCGTGTGTGGAAATGTGGCAGGCACTTGTTCAAAGGGAAACCAGTGTCTCTGGGGTTCACACAGATTTTTAGAAGCATATCTGGGAAAGGTTTTTTAAATATATTTTTCAGGTTCTAAAATTGTTGGAAAGCCAGAAAATAGACTTGAAGAAGAATGAAATGTTATATTACCTTTAGAAATGGTTACATTCTAGAAAAATCACTCATCAAGTAGATTTTTCTATCAGTGCAATTTATTTTTAAAGCACCAGGAGGGTTCATCACTGAACGCAAAGCTACTATATATATTGTTATAGAGTACATGCTTATTCTGTGGTTTGTCCTCCCCCAGTCTCCACTGCTGTTCAAGCAGAGATGTCTTCATTGATCTCGCCGCAGCAAGGAATAGCACTCGCCAGCAAGTGAAACCGTGAACTCACTGCTCTCCAGCGCTCGAAAGATCTCAGTTGGAACAAAGACATAATTGGGAAGCATTGCCTGAGTGCTTTGTGGTCTTTGTTTCTCTTATCTAGATACCCTCAAAGTGTGAGCTAAACATAAAATCCTAAGCCCTCTGCTAACTGAATGGACCCCCACCCCCCACCATGAAACACCTGCAAACTGAGTTCCCATCATGAGGGGTGGGAGAGATAGAGCACAATTACAATGCCTGATTTCCCTTCATAATATTCATGACTCTTCCTATAGCTTGGTATATTTGACCACCCCCACTCAATATAAAATCTTGCTCCTTTTGTCTGCCCTTTGAAGCACATGTGCCTGCTGTCTGGCTGGGGCTCCGCTTCCCAACCTGTTGGAATGGCTGCACAACAGGTTGCTACCCTTTATGGGAAATGAAGCTCTCCTTTTCCCAAAGTATAAACTCTGTTAGTTGTTTATTTTTAGCTAACAAAAGTAATCCTTGGATTAAGCCAGACAAGCAAAAACCCTTCTCACCTGGACCATATTCTTGCACTCCCATCCTGTAAAGTACAAGAGACGTTATGGCCTCACACTAAAGGATCAAAGAGAAACTGCACAGGCCTGGAACATGCCCTGGGGTGAGGATCTCACTGTGGACCAACAGCAGTGCTGTTACATGTATTGAGAGCACATATCTGCTCAGCACTGTTCTGGCTTCAGAGAATATAGGATTTTCCCAGGCCCATTATAAATTTTATAACAGCAAGTTTTACATGCATCTTTCACTGAGCTATTTCTCCAGTGCATATCATAGGGCTTCAAAAATATATTATTCACTCTCCACAACAACCTTGAGAGGTTATTCTCTCCATTTTAGAGAAGAGGAAAATAAGGCCAAAAGAGGTTGAGGCGTGCAGGCGTTTCACATGTTGTGAGAGAGAGACTTGAGACCCAGCCCAGGTCCAGTACTGCCCTCAGATGCAAGCAAGGGCGGGGCTCTGCCCCAGACCCCCTCCTGCAAGAATTTCTACTTCCCCCTGCAGTGCCTGGGGCTGGCTGGGGCGGGTGGGGACCATGCACACTGGGGGATATCTCTCTCCTGTACATGGCCTCGCATGAGCCCTGGTCCCATCTCTACTTTTTGGGGGTGTTCCTGACACTCTATTTCCCAGATGAGGTCAATCAGATGCCACGGGGATCTCCAAATTCATGCCTATGGGGTTGTCCCAGGGCCCCATGGCTGAGCCCCTGTTCAAGTGGTTCACACATTCCCAGTGTGCTAAAGTCCTCAAACTATGCAGGATGAGGGACACAGACATTCCTTGCGCAAATGAGATGCTCTTCTCACTTCTCCCGCAGACCCCTCATCTCTGCTCCCTGCTGCAGGCAGGTGCGTGGAAAGCACCCAAAAGTACCTCCCATTCCAGCAATGCAGTCACTGCAGCCTGAAGAGTTTAAGAAAAGACAGCGTTGGAAGATACACTGTTCTGTTTATGATATAAAATTCTGAACAATAAATCTCATGTGACCAGAAATAAATTGCCATTCATATTTTCCTGCATATTCTGGGCAACACTTGCATTTGTGGTCGTCATCCACGAGGCACAGTGGACCACCTTAGAGACAGCGGTGAGAACTGGTATCCCTAGGTGGTCCCATGGATGTTCCAGTCAGGTGTGACGAGCAAATGAATGGTCTGAGGAATAGCAGAGGCAAGATCTATATTAATTCATTACAAAACAGTTTCTCCAAAACTAGGTATTGTGAATAATGGTGGAAGACACAGAATTATACAGAAATGGTGTGTTTGACAATAAGAACAACAAAGAGATGGTTTCTGGACCCAAACAGGGTAAGGTGGTGCCTGGACCCTCTGAGGAATCTTCATGTGCACGGACAGGACTATACACAAACATTCAGGTTCTTCTTTTCTATTGATGAAGTCAAAAGTCTTCCTCAGTAAATCACTATACCTCACATGGGCTCATCAATTCTGAAAGTCACATTTTTATTGTACTTCTTTTGATTTTGAACACTAAAATGTTCAGACAGAAGTGGAGAGGAGTGAGGATTTCCAGGGTAAAGGGCACAACATAGAACAGAATTTTCCTACAAATCTATGATTCCTATATAGGTGGTAGTACAATGCGTTTAGTTGTTTTTTAATATATTTTATTTTTAGATCAGTGTTAGGTTCATAGCAAAATGGAGCTTAGAGTCCCCCCCACACACACACCCATGCACACTCTCTCGCGCCATCAGTATTCTGCTCCAGTGTGATACATTTGTTGCAGTTGATGAACTAACATTGACACATGGTTAGCAACTAAGGTCTTCAGTTGACATTAGGGTGCACTCATTGAGTTCTGCCAAAATATACCCACCGTTGTAGTATCACTCAGAATAGTTTCACTGCCCTAACAATGTGCTATTTAAAAATAAACCTTTTCCTCTGGAATCATTTTACATTTATAGAAAATATACAACAATAATATACAACTTCCCCTAATGTTAACGTCTTACATAGCCAGGGTACATCTGTCAAATCTAAAAAATAAACATTGGTACCATGCTCTTTACTAAGCTACAGACTTTCTTTGGGTTTCCTGAGTTTTCCCACCACTGTTCTTCTGTTGCAGGATCCCACATTGCATTTCGCTATCACGTCCCCTCGGTCTCCTATCTGAGAGCGTTTCCCAGTCTTCCTTTGTTTTTCATGACCTTGACATGTTCAAAGAGGACTGGTCAGGTATTTTGTAGAATGCTCCTCAATTTTGGTTTGTCTGATGTTTTCTAATGATTAGACTGGGGGGGGGAGTATATTTTTAAATCAAATTGTTTATATAGACCAGAGTCCAGGAAAAAAATATTTGCCAGGTCCCTGTTCAAACTATACATGACCCTACTGAGGACCACCACATTCCACAGCCTGTGATCCTAACCAACCCCACCCAATATAGCATTCCTACCTCAGTGTTCTCCCCAGTTCCCACTAGACCAGCAGTCACTAGGAGATGCCCTCTTCCACGTTGATTCTATGCACACTGCCCTGCCAGATGCAATACCCCTTCTCTGCCCCTCCGCTGGGCCCACAAGCCTCCCGTTCTTAAACACAGGATGATGCCTCGCCCTACATGAAGTTTCCACTGAAGCTTTCTCCAGCACACATTTGCTGTGCATGTGGCTTTTAGCAGAGCCTTGCTTGTGAAGGCTCTTTTCTTAATTTTTAAATTTATAATTGAAACATAATAATTATACATAGTTATAGGGTTCTGCGGGGGAGAGTATTTGAGGCAGGCCCGTGAGGAGACCAGCTGCTTCTCCCCACAGAGCCAAGTCCCTGAGATAGGGGTCGCCACAGAGGATAAGGAAATTGATAGGCAACAGAGAGAAATAAAAGAATACACAGAGAATAAGGTATAGTTTATAGTTTTATGCATATAAAAAGATCAGATATAACACAACGGGGTACTTAAGAGACTGGTGTATCCCCATAAACACCAGCAATATGGTTAGATTCATACAGGTTTTTATAATTATAGACATCAATTACCAGTTGTCAGGGTAATATATTTGCATATCAAGGAACGCGGTTGCTAGGGGAATACAGGTAGTGGGTTGGCGTCAAAAGTCCTCTCAAGGGGCTCCTGATCTATCTAGGTGAATAAACAGGTACAAAGTCTTTCAGGGGCTAACTTCTAAGTTCTAATAGGTAGTTGTCAATAACAAAGGTATAATAAAAGAAGTATAGTGACTCTATATTTCTTTGATTAGTTATTGTGGACTTAAAGGTAGACAGACAGGAGAGAGTAGGAAGCCCATCTCTATAAAACAGGTTGTTTATAACCACCGGGGCGCTTCTCTGGGCAAAGTGCACTCATTGTCTCCGGCTCCCATCCTGTGGGCCATATTTGCCTTGTCTTGTCTTTCAAGACACAGGGAAGCTCACAGATCTTGAGATACCGGAAGCCTTCCTGGAAAACATCCCTACTAGAGCCATGAGAGCTCTCTCATGATAGTAGCCTCTAATAAGTGAACCATTGAGTTCACACATTCCTTCAGGGCAAAACCCTGCAAACTCCTGTTTTTGTCTTTAATATAGTAATATAGGGCGATACAATAAAATAATAGTCTTATGAGCCACATCTCATTAATTCCTCAATCCTATTTTCTCAACAGGGTTCAATGTGAGGTTTCAATGCATTTATACATAGTGCAATGATCAAATCTGGGTAATTACCATCTCCATCACTTTAAACATTTAACATCTCCTTGTGGTGATAATATTCAAAATCCTCTCTTCTAGCTATCTTGAAATATACAATACATTGTTAATGGCTATAATCATCCTACTTTGTAATAGAACACCAGAACTATTCTTCCTGTCTAACTATAACTTTGTACCCATTGATCAATCTCTCCCCATCCCTCCAACCTCCCTACCTTTCCCCAGCCTCTGATAACCACGATTCTAATGTTTCCAAGTATTTGGACTTTTTTTTTAGATTACACCTTTAAGAGAGATCATGTGGCGTTTGCCTTTCTGTGCCTGGCTTATTTCATTCAGCATATCCTCCGGATTCACCCATGTTGCCCCAAATGGTGTTTTCTCCTATTGTTGCCAATACCTTCTTTGCTTCCCTATCAGATTGCAAACCACTTGTGGACAGGAATATTAAAGTGTATTTTTTTATTGACTCTCCACATTGCCTAGCTCAATGCTGTCTTTCTAATAAGCCTTCAATACAGTTACAAAATGACTACAGGAAGAGATAAAGGGTCTTATTTTATCCTTAAGGAAGCTGCACTTAAGTCGTGGAAGATTTTATAAAGATAAACCCTGAATAAAATTTTATTCTATTATTCCATTGACTTTCTCAGAGATTATTTTTATGTCATAGATGTACAGGGGTAAAATGTTATGTGAATTTTCACAAAGAAGAGAGATTTTCATTCATTCATTCATCAATTCAATGCACATGAATTGAGCACTTACTGTGAATCAGACACTATGATGAACACAAATGTAATGAAAATAAAAGACGTGCCTTATTCTCAAAGTGCTCCAAGTCTAGTGGGGAGAAGAGGAATCAGAAAACTGAACTGACAGCACAAGGAGACTAAGTGAGAGGGAGGGTGGGAGCAGAGGACTGACTGGTATCCATTACTAGATTGTTATTGGTTAGGGTTAAAATAAATTTACCCAATTTTCCTTTGTTTTTCACACCCAGTAGTGACCGTGTACTCTGAAACCCATTATGTGCTGGGTTTCACTGGCACATGGATTATTTTTTTTCTTTTTAAAATAATGCTCAGTTCACATGTGAAATAAGAGAATCAGATGGGGCTCAAACATAAATTCACAGTACCTGGAAGATTTATATTAATACATACCTATTTCTCCTTTGTCTGGAACACATCACAAAGTCTCCCATTTCATAATGGAATATTTACAAAATTACATAGTTCATCAAAATTAGATAATTAGTTATAATATGTTTTGATTACAATTACTCTTTAAGCCAAGCCTGCAGGCATGACATTTGGTGCTATCAGCTACACAGCAGTGACAAAGACAGGGGTCAGTCCCATTGGTCCACCTTTCATAGGTACAGGCTCATTAGGCTTTTTGTTTTAACCAGTCTCAGGTGTGCAGTGCCTGTGGGTCAGGCAGTCATATCCAATCTAGAGTTAGAAATGAGATCATGATTGAAGAATCAAGGCATTTTCTCCTATCAAAATATAAAAACCCTAGGATGAAGGGGCACATAAAACTTTATGTCATTAGCATCTTGGAGAACACTTGTTTACATATATTCTTTCATGTGAAAAAATTGAATTTAATAGTGGTAAAAGCAAAAAGAAGTATAAAAATGGGAAGGAAACTGCTGGAAGAGGTCCAAAAACAATAGACCAACCTCTTCTGCTTTGTAATTTTGCCTTCAGAGCCTGACTCTTAGACAAGGAGAATTTGGCTCAAAAGTAACTTTTCAAAACTTGTCCTTCTCACTTCCAAATTGAAATTTAAAGTGATGTGACTGATAGATATTTTACTTATGTCTTTAAGTAGGACCATGAAAGCAACATAATTGCAGGGTTTTCTGGTTGCTTTTTTTATTTTAAGAATCCAAAAAATGCATTTGAGTAAAGTGATTAACTCTTTGCTAAGTCTTGACCGAATACCCTCCAGAATAAAAAGAAGGTCAAATAAAAAGATATGCTTAATTAAAGTGAATGAACAGAATTGATTTAATAAAATTATAATGTTTTTTAATGACTGTGTGAGATTGTGTTCAGGGCAGAAAACTGACATTTCGCCTTAGTCAATGCACATTTTATTAAAATCAATGTGGTCTATTACATAAGGCCCATAGAAAGGAATTTTAATAAAGTCCAATCTATAAAACGTAACCAACTCTAATTCAATTGAAATTTAACTTGATGGTAGTTAGAATGTTCATTCAACACATATTTATCTAGTGATCACTATGTACTAGGCGCTGGGAAAGTATGGATGAAAAGTCACTTTTCCTTCCTTTAAGATACATGGTGTGGAGTAACTAGCTTAACATTTTGCATTAGATTGAAGTGCACCTAAATGTATAGTATTTAACCAGCATTTTAAAGAACCATCTCTGTTACATTTTAAATAAAACTTCAGCTTGAAAAAAGTGGAATGCTAATGACCTTTCTAATTCTAATAAATGACTTGAGTTGTTAATGGAAAGTGGAATGGTCTCAGTTCCATGTTCAAAGGGAGTTTGGGGCATTGAAACAAAATGGTTACACTTCACCGTGTGTTTAGTTTTGCTTCTCCTGGGTTTTCCTTTTTTGATGAAAAATAGGTTTTTAGCCATGCATATTTTCCATGTTGGCTTCCAGAAGGCTAAGATGCCCACCTGCAGGAACCAGGTGGGGTGATACAGCCTGCCACTCGTTTCATGCTTTCTTCCTGCTCTTGAATGCCCAGTAAAACCTCTATGTCCCTGATCCTGATTCGTGGTTCTTGCTGATATTGAATTTCGTTCTATTATATTTGCTTTTAATGCAAGATGTTTCTAAATCATTAAGGAACAAAGTAAATGAAGAAAGTGAAATATAACTTTCTAAAAAAATATTTTTAACTGTTTGAAGACTAAAACAATCTAGTCCTTATTTTCCTACAGAACTTTGCTCAATGCTTATCACATAACAGATAATCCTTAAATTCTTCTTACTTGAAATTCAGTAGATAACTTTATTCGTTAGTTCAAGTGTCAATTACTGAGCGCCTATTACGTTTCTGGAACCCCAGCAAGTGCTGAGGTTGTAAATGGGAGTTAGACTGCAATTGTCAGAGTAGGCTAGCGGCTGTAACAAACAAACCCCCAATCTCAGAGGCCTAATACAATGTGCATTGCTCACTGATGCCACAGCCCTGAGCTGGAGTGGTGGGGAGGGAGTCTCTGTTTGACTGCAGAGGCTTCACTATTTTCTGTGTTTAGTCCCCAAAGTGGCCCAGGGTATCAAAATCCAGGTGGAAGATAGAGATGAGAAAAATGTGTGGAGGCTCCGATGAGGAAGGGTGTAGGGCCAGCCCCTTCCATCCACATTCCAGGGGCAGAGTTCAAGCCCAGGGTTCCCCCTAATGTGTTGACAGGGTCTGGGAACTGTCTTGCTGGATGACAAAGAGTAAAAGAAAAGGCACTCAGTGAGCTTCAACATATCCCTAGTGGTCCACCCTTCTGATCTCCATGGAGCACAGCCACCCTGCCCACTGCAGACAATGCAAAGACCCCCAGGCCCTTCATCCAGCCCAGGTGTGGGCTCTCCAGATAATGTGTGCATTCTGGTACTCCAGTAGAGAGTCATCTGCCACCACAGACACCAGTACACTTCATGGTGGACCAGGGTCAGGAAAACTCCAGTTAAAATTCCCAGTCTGAACATAAAGGAATGGAGGAGGCACAGAAGTCGCTGTCCCAGTTATGAGATGCAGCTGACTCAGAGCAGAGGGCATCTTCTTGATGATGCTTTGATTTTGTTTTGCAGGAGCAGTACTTCTGTCCACCTCTCACACTTCTCCTTGCCACATTTGAAGAGGGTTTAGGAGGTTTGTCTTCCTTGTGAACTGGACCGCTTCCCCAGCCATTCTTCTTGCTGCAGAAAATGTTGTTACCTAAAGATCAAACAGGCAAAGGGATTTTTATTAATAACTGGGGGAGGGAGATTATTTTAGTTTGTTTTGCATTTTTCAGGATTGTCATTTTGTTGGCAATAAAATTTCTTTATCTAGATTCTGATCTATTCGATTCCAGTTGACTCGTGTACCACTAACTACACCCAAAATTCTTTCTGAGATAGTTTCAAGCCTGTCTGTCTCAGTCAGCTCAGGCTGCTATAACAAATGCCATAGACTGGGTGGCTTAAACTACAGATGTTTATTTCTCACAGTCCTGGAGGCTGGGAAGTCCAAGATTAAGATACCAGCTGATTCTGTTCCTGGTGAGGGTCTGCTTCCTGCTTTCTTGCTGTGTCCTCAAATGGCAGAGAGATCATCTCTTGCATGTCTCTTTTATAAGGTCACTTATCTCATCACAAGAGCTCCACTCTCGTGGCCTAATTACCTCCCCAAAGCCCCACCTCTAAACACCATCACACTGGGGAGGAGGGCTTCCACACAGGAATTTTTGGGGGACACATTCGGCCCATGGGACTGCCTCACCCCTGTATTTCATGATCCCAAAGCCCGTGCTCCTGAGTCATGGAAAGGGAGCCAACAGCAGACAGTGGTGGTCATTTACACTGCTGGGCTCAGAGAAGACTTCTCAGAATAGGTAAGACTTGGGATTTATTTAGAATAATCTGTGATGGTCACCAGGTAGATGGGAAGGGAAGAAAAAAAAGCAAGGTATGGCTATGCAGCACAGCCAGCAAATTAGGGTAATTATAAGTGTTTTGGCAACTCCAGGACAGGAGATCTCCTGGGTAGTTTCTAGAAGGTAAGACTAGAAAGACTATTATATGCTGGATCATACAAGATTTTTTTGCTTTTGTTGGAAGTTTGGCCTGTGAGCAGTGGAGGGTCTCTAAAGGACTTTAAGCACTCTAGCTTACTAGAGAGTTTAATTATAAACTTACTGAAATTTAAAATTTTTCTAGGTATTATTAAATCTTCAGCAGCTTCTTAGTTCTGCTTGACCCAAATACAAATGCAAACATGGGAGTTTTTCCCCTTAGGGCTGTCTTTCATCCAATTAACACAGTGTGCCCTGTAGTATTAGGTATTGCACCTAATTAAGGGCTGAAATAGAGGTCTTTTGTGAATCTGGTCTTTGCCAAGTTTGTTTCACTAGTTTGCTACTGCTCTACAGGTGAAAATATTCTTTTTGAAAAAGTAGATCATCTTCAACCTGGTCCATGTCTTCATTACTAAGTACAAATGAGATATTGAGTTGTAGTATTGTAGATATTGAGTACTGTAGCCTTACTAGGGACAACCCTATCAGATTAAGGAGAGGCAGAAATAGAGAGTGAGCATTAGATGAGAGAAGGAACACCAGTTTCTCAGCCTGGAGGTAAACTGTGGTCCTGCCACTTCCTCACTAGGTGGCTTCGGACAAGTTGCTTAACCTCTGCAAGTCTTTATATACAAAAACTGGTGGTGACGATTAGCAAGAAAGGAAATGTGTAGGGCTGTGCCTGCCTGGGTTCTCACAGAGCAGGTGCTCAGTAAAGGCAGACCTGGGGTTGCTCGTGAGCCTTGAGTTCCAAGACAAGATGTAGGTGTCAGTTTGTTATACTTGGTAAAGTATAAAGCCAGGGACAGTGATAAGAAATAGATTCTGTTGTCTGAATGACTCAGTAAACTCACACTCAGCCCCACTAACCAAACTTCCAGGGTAGCATTCTACTTGGGATAGATGGTAGGAGAAGTTCAAAATACTGTGCTTCCTCAATTCTAAGACATATATTTCTGATCACATGGTAATGTATCTGAAATCTGTATACATACATTTAACAGTTGATATACAGTCAATAAAATACCATAGTCATCCACCTCATTCTCGCCCTAGAATGCTGTCATGAAATTGATAGAGCAGTTTCCAATCAAAGGCATTTTAAAAGGCGCAAATAAGACATTTACCATGCAAGTCAAGGAAAGCCACTTCTTACCTGTTTTCAGCACATTTTAAAATTTGGGGCATCTCAAGCTCACATGGCTTTTACATCTTCTAGAGCAGGTAGGCATGATCGGAGTGCCCAAATGAAGTCAAACGTGGATCCTAGTATTTGGTTCATGGGTTGTACACTCCTGTGCCTTTGCTCATAGGTTGCTTTGTCCTGGAATTCTTGTCTTGTTTTGCTCTGAAAAGCACCTGTTAATGTTTCAAGCTTCACATGAACCTCATCTTTTTTCTGAAGCTTTTTGTGACAAGGACAATCCTTACCTAAAGTAGAAGGGACAACTCCCTCCTCCTTCCTCCTCCTTGCCTCACAAGCTATCACTTCTGGAGTGCACCTGCTGGTTCTTTGCATTTTCTTGTTTCTACATGAGCGACTCTGTTTCCCATCCCTCGCCCCATCAGGCAAACACCATATGTATCTCATTCCTCTCCCAGCCAGGAGGATTTACTTAGAACACAGTAGATATTCAAGAAGTCCTTTTAAACAAATTAATAAACATCCTCCATACTAGTCCTTGCCTGTAAGGAATCCTATGAAGAAACTAAGCTTTCAGAGTAGTGTAAAAGTAATTTGTAACCTAAAAATCCAGATTGGAAGAGGGGTCCCTTGGTGGTACAAATTTAAATCTGTAGACCTTCTAAAGTGCAGGTCACTGCCAGGTAGTTGAAAGCGGAAGTGCTATTCCCTTTTCTCCCATAAGTTTTCTAGCCATGTGGTGTATTTGGGCTTCCCTATTAACCTGTATTTCCCTCATACTCCAGGCCAAAGTCCAATCTCTACGGAGTTCTCCCTGTGCTTCCTGTATGAATCAGACTGCGGACGCTCATCTTGTTGTCAGACTCACCTGACAGATAGATTTGCTACAACAAATGAAAACACTAAGCAAGCAGCTCCCATCTATTTTTTATGGCTGACATTCGTTCCCGGCAAACAGCAAATATTATCCCAGGATGAAAGCATCTATAATTCCTGAAGTTTTCATTTTGCTATAAATCACAGTGAATATTTCCATTGTGAGGTGTTTTCTTAATGTAAAGCAAAAGTTAAAATACATGTAATTTAAAAATCCTTAGAAAGAATCACAACAAAGTTTTGTTCCAGAAAGAACTGCGGTGAAAACGGCCATGGGAAATGTCACAGAAGGGTTAAAAATATCACTTGAAATATTTAACCTAATTATACTTTATAAATAAATATATATGCATATATACATAGATAGAAAGATGCACTCAAGAGTTCAAAGACAAGGTTCTTAACAACAGATGCCTCTCCTCCTGACAGTTCCGAACTTTCACTTTTAACCGTACTCCAAGGTCATTGCTGCCACTGTTGGAGCTCCTGAATCGAAGAGGAGCCGAGCCAACAGCAAAGAATTCTGGGAGAAGAGGTGATGATGATGGTGAGAGCTTACAGTTATGAAGTGCTTCTTGTGCCTTACCTCCTTTAACATTCACGATTGCGCATAGGGACAGGGACCCTGATGAGGACCATTTTACAGATGAAAGATTAAGTAGCTTGCCCCAAATCACACAGCTAGTGAGTGACAGAGAACTTGAAAATGGTTGACTTTCAATTTGCATTGAAGATCAATATAAACAATGAAATTGAAATCCTCTATATGATTTTCCCTCTTCATCTTCAGACTTAAATTAAGAATAGAGGATAGTAATGGTCACATATTTGGGTAAATTATCTTCCCATCAGAGTCATTTCTATCCATCAGCATTTTCAGAGGTCCAACAAAGTTCTACCTGATGGTACTGGGGCTCTCACTAGCCAGGCACAGGACCTAAGAATCTGGCTATTACATCCTTGATGTCTCCGTGGGACACCTTTGATCCCTACCATGCAGTGCTGCATCTGTGTTCACCTGAGCTGGATGTGGCTAGGAATTTGTCATATTTCCAATATCTTTCAACCTCTCCCAATTCCAAAGATTCCTAAAAAGAAAATAATAAGGGATTTAAAATTTAAAATTTTCATATTTGTAAATATCACATAAATTGCATGTTACCTTCACCAGAGGTGCTTATTGGTACAATTTCTCAAGCGGCACCTGCTTTGTTCCAGTTCCTATGCAAGGGTATCTGCATGCAACATCTCATTTCCTCTTTACAAAATCCCTATGGGGGTGTGATTATCCAAATTTATATATGAAAAGAGTTTTAAAACCAGAAATTAAATAAAATGCCCAAGGTCTCAGAGGCATTAACGGGCAGAACCAACATTTCAGCATAGGTTTGACAGCCTATATAATATAAGACACCCTCACTTCCTGTGCCCTAAATGAGACTAATGAAAAATATGCAACAGAAGAGTCAGAATTGGACTTTTACACTTTTTCTCCATTTGTTTTCTGCTTTTGTTATTATTTTTTGCTTTTTACTTGAAAACATCTCACACAAAAGCATCCTCTGTAAATTTTTTTTCTTTTTCTGGGAGGTGCTGAATACACAGTTTTGGGAATGTGTGGCCATGATTGCAAACTTGTCAAAATCCAATTATTAATCTGATATTTAGGTATTTATTGCTGTCAGAAGACTCTGCACAATGGCTTTGAAAAATTGCCCTGACTCATGGTTCATATCCGCGGCTTTATCAAATGCACATTTTTTAATATAATGCAGGTACCATGAGGTTACAAGCACATTGCTTTCATATTCAATAACACTCTATAGTCCTGAAAATAAAATCCTGGGTTGCTTTTAGGGAAAATTCCTTCCTGCTTATATTTCTTATTCCGAAACCATAAATCATCTATGAGAGGAATGTGACATTTTCTAAATAGGAGAGACAGTTAAAGAGCTTTGAGAAAATGGAAAAATGGCCAGTCAAACATCAAAATAAAGATTAAGACTATATTACATTTCACACAAATGTGAGACATCATTTGAAAGTTCAGAAATTCATACTGGCTAATTTGATTCCAGTGAAGCCTTCTCTGAAGCCACATTTGACCACTAGAACATCCACTGAGAAGCTTTTGGATAACACCACAATGCCTAAGATCATTTCTATTTTCATTTATCAGCATGGAATATGGACAGCCCAGAAACTTCAGTCTTTAGGGCATGTTTATATGGAGTCCAAACTGTCGTCAAAATAATTCAGATAAATTATGTAACTCTAAACAATAAATTGATTTGTAGCTATGGAAGCTTTCCCAGGTAGATCTCAAAGACGGTTTCTAAAATGATCTTCATCATTTCCATTATCTCCTTCCTCCCTCCCATGGTATCAACTACCCCCGACTGCCAGGATCTTCATCAGGAAGAGAAGGAGGGAAACGAGTACCTGCCCTGCCATCAGCCAAGGACTTTGTCCTTTCCAGAGATCTCACTCGACCCCCAGGAACCCTTTCCTGGCAAGGCCCATGCCCTGGTGCATGGACACAATGACTCTTAAATGACCATAGACTCCAGGACTCTGAACCTCGAACGAGGGCTGGCTCTCATCCATCTTCTCTGGAAGCTCTAAAGTGGGGCTACTAAAAAGAATGTCATTTGATGAGGTCGCTTATTATTTCGACACCCCCACAAAAGCCCAGCAGCCGGCGTATCTTACAGACAGGGAGAGAGAAAGAAGTGGCATCGAGTAGAGGCTGCTGACTATGGTGCACACCGGTGAAATAAGATAACAGTTAACAATATAGATTTAAGAGCGAGAGAAAAAGAAAAGCACCATTGTACACCGCACACCTGCAACTTAACTGGTGCTGAGCTGTAAGGATTCCACAAGGCAGGGCCCAACCTCAGCACTACCAGCATTTAGAATGAATAATTCTTTGCTTTGGGATCTATGCTGTGCGTTGAAGGATGTTTAGTAGCATCCCTGGCCTCTACCCACTGGATTCCAGTAGTTACCACTTCACCCCAAATTTTAACAATCAAAATAGTGTTCAGACATTGCCAAAGATCCCCTAGGGGAAAACTGGCCTGAGTTGAAAACCACTGCCATAAGATATAGCAATCGATCTCAACCCTGCCCATGAGGAAGGCATTATCATGCTTGTTTTACCAGGAAAGAAATAACAAAACAGTGAACCCTTATATAGAGCTAATGATGGTCCAGGCATCCTTGAAAGCAGTTTACAGATAAACTCACCTATCCCTCATATAAACCCCATGGGTTTATGTATAACACAATGGTTAGTGTTATCCCATTTTATAGATGAAGAAGCTGAGGCAGAGCTGGTAAGGACCCTGCTCGGGGTCACATTTCTGGTGAGTAACAGAGCCAGGACTCACACCTGAGCAGTGCACCTCCCGGGTGAGGCAGCGGATCCCACAGCTCACCCAGGCTCGGTCCCACTGGAAGGGGGACTGGAAATTCCGCTGCAAGACGCGCTCGTTCTACCGCCTGCAGCTGTCTCCTGGAACAGAGCGAGGCACCGTAAGCTGCAGGACGGTATCACCGGTGCGACTCTGAGACATCGGTTTCTGTTAATACTGAGAAGGAGCAGCATCTTCAGCTTGGGAAGCAAAGCGGCCACCCACTCCCACGGAGCCCACCGGCTCACGGAGCGCTCCCCTCCCGGGGACGGGCGAGCAGCGTCTCCGCTGGGAAACACCTCCGAACCTCCTCCCCGCCCGCACCCGCATCCCTCTTTGCTCGGCCCTCTCAGAGAACATATCCCACGTAGACTGTCTGCAAGGATCATAAACTTTTGAAACTGTGGCCTAACTGCTGCTGTGTACAATATGGAAGCAGACAGTTTGGATGGATTAATCACATATGAATTAATAATTAACACGCAGGCAAGAAAGACCACTTGCTAACCATACAGGAACTTGAGTAAGAAAAACCTAGGTTCAAATCCTAGCTTCACTATTCACCAGCTCCATAAGTCAAGATTCCCTGTGTCATCCATCACATAGGTGGGGACACCGAGCCCCGCCTGGTAGAGTTCAGGGTGGCTTTACAAAGCCCCTACCGAAGGGCTGGGAGGTCAAGGTCTTTGTGGTTTGAAGGGAGAAAAGACCCATGAGGCATTCGCTAGCGAGCGAGGATGTTGGGCCTCCTCGCGCCCATCCTTCCTCCCCGGACCCAGCGAGAGATAAAGGGGAGCCCGCGGGGCTGGCCATTAGCAGGATCCCGACCAGCGTGGCATCTTCTCTCCCGCCTGGAAGGAGGCAGCGTATTGATTCTGCTCTGAAAAATCAAGATCTCATTTCAGGAAACATAATTTCCTTTCTTTTGCTCACAAAGCAGCAATACTAGAAAATAAAACTACCTATCCAACCTCTAGTGCATAGATTCAAAGGGACTGAGGCAGTACAAGTGGCCATCCCATGATTCCGTTTTCACAATAGCCCTTCTCCCAGGAGCATCAATATTAACACAGTCACGCTTTGCCAGAGGTGAATCGCTGAATCTGCAGATCTGCCCGGGGACAGCTTAACTGCAAGCCATGCCCGCCAGGGTTGCAAGGTGATGGTAGCACTCCGGGATAGAGACCCTAACGGCTGCAGCTCCACGCCCAAAGCAGGCAGAGACTGCAGGAGAGTTAGGAAGGAAAGACACCTGGGAATGCAGATGTCAGACAGCCTGCGCTCGCCAGCCACTTAGGCAGCCCGGAGCACTCCACCAGACTCCCTAAATTATACGTTCCCTCTTCAGCATGTCCTCCCCACTGCAAACACATATCCCTTCCAGCAAGAAGAAGACTGGGGAAGACCCTGCAGTTTATACAGCAAGCATTTGCAGGAAGATGCTTAGGTGACCTGTCCTCTTTTCCTTGGGCACTCCAGGGTTCTACTTGCTAACCCCTCCCCATCCGTGCCCTTCCCAGCCCTGTCCAGCCACACAGCTGCCTGTTTCTCCTCTCTCCCTGCCCTTTCTTTTCTTCCAGATAATCATCACTGTGGCAGATAGCTTAGTCATCTAGGTTGAACTGAGAAGCATATTATTTTCTAAGAATCAAAACACAATACTGATTCTCCCCCAAATATAAGTCTAAACATTAGACAGAGGAAGACTAACAAATAGCCCATTTAAAGATAAAACTTAAAGACTAGATGTTGCTACATGTTGTCATATTTTTTCCTCTCCTGTACTGCTCTCCATCACAGCTAAATTTAATCTTGTTAGATCCCTAGTCTTGGAATATAATTATGGTTTGTAATCCACTAGCTGTCTTTCCTTACGATCAAAACTGTCCTGGGATATCAAGGTATTAACTTACTTTGCCATCAAAAATCTCCTCAGAGATACTTGCTATGGGTCTTTCAGGAATTATTGCCATGGCACAGCCTGTTATTTTTAGTTAGTTAGTTTGGTTTTGGTTTTTGTTTTGACAGGGGAAGATGGTATTGAAGTCATTTACGAATAGTTCTAGTACCTTCTATTCTACCTCCCATGTAACGTAAATAAAGAGGAGACAAAAGCTACCCTCACAGTGCAGTACCTGACAACCCAGGAGGAGCAGAAATGACTTCCAATCAGGAAAACATTTTCTACTAACTCCCTAAATTGGGGTAAAACAATTTACAGCCTAACACGTATTTGCAGTGGCCACTGGCGACGGATGGGCCAGAACCTCACATGCGAGTGTCTGAGCTCAGAATCGACCAGCTCCTCCTGGCCTTCTGTAACAAACCAGAACCTTGGGAAAGCAACTTTAAACAGGAATTTAATTTGTATCTGTTTGGTGAAGCCAAGGTTTAAAATAACTCTATTACTTTTTCCCAAGGATGTTTACCTTCTCAGTAAGGATGCCTGACTTGGCAATTCAGAGAAATAAATATCTCGTGGCAGGATGTAAAACAGGATCCATCATTGCAAAAGCTATAACTCCTGCAAGCAGAATGCATTCTTTCATTCACAAAGCATTTATTGAAGGCCTACTATGTGTCAGGCATTATTTTGAGGCTTGGAAGCATTAGTGAACAAAACAGACAGAAATCCCCCCTCCTCAGGGAATTGGTATGATAGTTAGTGGGGGCTTCTGATTCTGGAAGGTGAGTTGTATTTTATTTCCTCAGTATCCTCCCTAGTATCTAACAGTGCTCCACAGAGTGTGTCTCAGGAAACGTTCCATGGCTTTATGGCTGTCCTTTTACTAACCAATGCAATCTGAGTATGTATGATTTGGCCTGCACTGAGGGACCTCAAATGAATAGGATTTGATCCTTGCTCCTGGGAAATGACAGTCACTGTCACTCCCCAGTTACAGCTACTAGGGACTGGGGGACAACAATAGATGGGGACAAGACTAATCAGAGGAGTCAGGGAGGCTCCTTAGAGGAGATGCTGCTGGAGCTCGATCTTGGCACGTGAGGAGCTGAGCACCAAGTAAGTGGAGACGGGCGCAGGCGTGAGGGCAAGGGTGGAAATTCCAGTCAGAGAAAACGGCGTGATCCAGGGCAGAGAGGGGAAAAGCAGGCTGTTGTGTCTGGAATGGCCACAAAATAATAAACGATCCCTTCTCCCAAACCAGAGATGGAGTCCTGTTGAATAAATACTCAAGGCTTTCTCAGTCTCCTCTCGGGGTAGATGGGAGCCAACCCACAGCCCACGCCATTTCTCGGAAAAAAGTTCTCATTGTTTATAAAACACAGGAAAAATCACAGTCACATACTTCTGTGAGTAGAATATTTTATAACAAGTCAGGAAAGAAATATCTGGGGCTGGAGGAACAGAACACTGCAGAGCTCAGTCCAACCCGCACCACCGCGGCGCAGAGGAAGATGGGAGGCCGTCAGGTTTTCTGCAAGGCACACTTTTGAGGGCATGCACGAGGGTCACGTAGATGGGCAGCCCTTCATTTACCTTCAAACATCTCCTGCAGTGGCGTGCCTGTCTGTCTCCCAGCCTCGTTCACTACGGGGAGCTAAATGTGCCTTTAATATTTATCTGTGCTGTGAAAACTGCTTCTTCGTGCATCCCTTTGAGGGAAATAGCCAAGATCAATGCAGGACTGACATACACTAAATGAGGAAACAAACAGAAATATTTATTTCTCTGTCCGCAGACCACAGTGCCTCCTGAGGGTGAGAACGAATTGGCAGCAACGATGTGGCACTCCAAGGGAGCCCTGCCTGTCTCCATGAAGGCCAGGGCTGCAAGGGCTTTTGTCTTTCTCTTCTCACATGAGCGAGATCTATGCTAAAACATAGTACATTAAAAATGATATTTTAAATATAATTTCTGCATGGCTGTCCTGAGATTAGAATGTCTTGAATCTTATTTTGTTTGTGGTTTTAATAAGCAGTACCATTGACTACCAGGTGCTTTAAATACTTTATCCCATTACACTCAGACTTCCCTAATTTAAATATCATTATTGACATCTCATACATTATGAAGCAAGCAACGAGAGGGGGACAGTACCTTGCCTGAGGTCCCCTGTAGCAGTGGTTCAGTTTGCATTTGTGCGAGATTCACAATTCCTCCAGCCCCAAATCCCAGGATCTTTTCTTGGGTGAACAGTACTTTCCATGAGTCGGGTTGTAGCTGAATATATAAATATGTAACATATAAACATGAATACCGTGTGTCTTAGGTGAGTTTCCTCTGAAGCAACTCCCAAGAAAAGGATCATAAGGACATTGCTTATTAAGGATGAACTAGTGAGAAAGAGAGGTGATTTCAGACAATCCTCCCATAGAGCCGGTCCCGCAGGGGACATCAGCATGTAGGTAATCTCAAAGCTATCTCGCCCAGGTAAGGGGCGGGCTGCCGTGATCCTGTGTGTCAGTCACTGGCCAAGGGCTGCCCTGATAATGTGGACTCTCAGGCACTCTGTTTCCTGGAATCCTCCACTGGCCCCAAAACAATCCTAAAATAAAGCAAGACTCACCAAATTTGAAGAGAATTGTATAGAAACATTAAAATGGATCTGAGAGGATGCACGCCGACACTGGCAGGGTGCACCGTACTATTTCAAAGCAAATGCTCACAACCGAAGATATGAGCACAGGTTCACTCTCCAGCAGGTGGAACCACAGCAGTGCCAATCCCAGCCCCTCCCCAAGTAACCTGCAAGCAGGGGGTGTGTCTGCAGGCTTCTGGCTCAGCCCCTGCCCCTGCCTCCCCTGGCCGCTGCGTCAGTCTCAGTCCGGCAGAGGCAGCAGTTTGTCCTTAGACTTAGTGTCATCAGCTGCTGGAGGTGAAATTGGGGATCCTTCCTTAAGCTTGGTGCTCAGGGTGCCTGGAGTCTATCCTCTATGTCCCCCTGTGCCCGCCAAGCCTCGGCCCAGTCATCACCACACCTGCCCCGTGTCCTTGGTGTTTTGGCGGGTCTGGAGCCTTTGGTTCTTGTCATCCCCCCTCTAGGCAGCATAACCTGACTCCTGTTTGCTGGGAAGGAAAGGTGCACATGTAAGGTTATCAAGGTTAGAGCAACACCGGTTTGCAACCTGCCTCTGCCACTTACTGGCCCTGAATTTGGGCAAGTGACTTAACTCCTCTGAGTTTTCTCACTTGTTAAACGGAGAACAAGAAGACTACCTCAGGAGTTCTTGTGAGCATGAAATGAGGTAATATATAAAACAGATATTGAACAATGGGTAGCTGCCATTTTCTTTATTATTGTTATTTTAGTTTATTTTAATCTGTTCTCTTGGAACCGTGAATTCCCGATGTAGCCATGGCAGCCCAGATTGAGTTCAAGTTCATAATTCTCTATCAGGGTGTCTCGTCCTAAAGTCATAGTAGATCACCAGAGTGCTTCTTCCTTATTTTACTCAGATCACTGAGATTTCAATTTTCAAGGAAATAGAACCTATGCAAGTTATGACAGTGTTAACCTTAACAACAGCATCAGTAATTCATATAAGCCAACCCTATAACTAGCTATACCCTATAACTACAGGCTTCCGTTACAGAGAGGTGACAATGACACCTGTGACCTAGCTTTCTCATGCATAACCTGGACTTCCAGCTTGCAGGGGTTGGGGGATAGAGCAGAAATGAAGCAGTTAAAAGCAACAGCAGATCCCAGCAGTGTTCCTGAGAGAATTAAGCCCTAATGCCTCAAGGCATCCCTTGTATGGAATGGATTAATTTCTGTCCCAGCCATTTACAATCGCACAACTTATATACCATCCTTGAGAGACTTGAAAAATAGTCACTCAAATCATTTTCTGTGTTCTATAATTCATATGAGGAGCCCCAGTTGAGAAAGGCTAATCTAAACTAATGCTTCATTAATGGATATGCAAAATGAATTTATAGAGTATAAATGACTTGCTCCATCTACGGCATATGGCAAAGCTAAAGACAGGAAAGTTCTTTGCTAAATAGCTCCTAGCCTTATTATATAAACCCATCTCTGGAAACCATCTTAAATAAATTTGTTTAATCTCTTCCTCCCTCCCTCACAATTCAGAGAGAGAGAGAGGGAAGGTAGGGGAGAGAATTTCCTCGAATGAGATCTGATGCAGACCTGTGACACACAACACACAACAGAGTGACGGTGTTAAGTAAGGGACACAAAAGCCATTTAACAGTTAAGAACAAAGGAGCTCAGGAGTTATTCACACCTGGACAACTCCTCATTTAATGGGGTTAGTGGTCCCTCTCCTCTGTGATTCTGGGGCACCTCGTGCAGACATCCTGCTAGAGTTTACCCCACTGAAACTTGACTATGTACTTTTGCATTTATCTTCCCACTGAATCGCGATGCCAGGTAAACACGTTTGCTCCTTTCTAATCTCCATCCCTAGCAGCATCTGTCACATAAAAGGCATCAGTGTATAAGTAAATGAATAAATAAACTGTAGGGAAGGAAAAACTTTTCCCGTCTCCTCTTAGGTTCTTTGACGGGGGCCTGTGAATTAAACTGACTAAAGTCAGATTAACAGGAGAAAAGTATACAAATTTTATTTGATGTTAGTCTTTTTATATGCATAAGGGGTTTCACAGAAAAGAAGTGAAACCCCAAAGGAGCAGTTAGTTTTGGGGGCTTATATACTATTTTCACAAAGGATGACAAACTGTAGAGACTGGACAAAAGAAAGTGAAGTTTGGGTTTCTAGGGGCAGTAAATTGTGGGAACATAAACAAATAGGGGACACTAAGGTTAGATAAAGCTTATTTAGTAAAGTCTGTTTATGCAGACTCATCTCGGTACCACCTCTCCCTCTGGTGATGAAGGTTGTTCTCCTCCCGATACAAGAAGGGGACAGGGAGAGACCTTCACAAGGGGAATTTATGTCCTACTTTTAGGCAGAGGGAAATTTCACAGAGCTCTTCCCGAGTTTCCTTTTTCTCAATAGTCTTCACCTCAAAATTATCCTTACGCTAAGGTGGCATATTTTAGGATGGCGTATTCTGGACCCCTTCAAAACCAACTAAAGAAGGCCATTTCAGAGATTAGAGCATAGGGGGTTCAGATGGCTGGTCTAAGATGGGAGATATGTACTGTCAACGCATCGATTCTTTACAATACTTCGACATTGGAAAAACATAGCAACACGTATTTATTAACTCTATCAGAACCACATACATTTCATTTTATTATATCAAAAATAATGATTTAAGTAAATTTTTACAGCATCCAAAACAATCTAGCACACAGAAAACAACTTGATTTTCTCATCTTGAAACATGTTTATGGATGACACACATGGGGTTGTAGCAAAAGAAGACTCAGTTGTAATAATTTAAATGGTAAATAAATCCTGTGGATAAGTGATTGCAAACTGGATTGTGTATAAGCCTTGCTCGGGTAGTTGAAATCAATAAAGTGATTACTCAGGTAATTTAAGTCAATAACAAGTCAGTAAATGGAATACCTGCAACTATTCCTGGGCCAAATTTTCAAAAGGAACCAGATGTATGGATGTACATGTGAAACCTCCCGGTGTTTCGCTGTGAGCCAGCATTGTGTGCGCCAGACAAAATTGGCTTCTGGGCTGGATTTGGCCTGAGGGGTGAGGGTCCCAACGACTGTATGAACGAAACAACCAAAAGTCGTGAGTTGTGCAACATCTACACGGGACCAAAGTGAGACAACCAGAAGATTTCTGCTTCCGTTTTTTTTTTCTTTTCTTAAGTCTTTGTTCCACCCCCAGGCACTTAGTTTAAATTTCTGCAAACAATGGGTATTTGAGACACAAATTTTACCTGCTGGAAGATTACAGTTTGGAACAAGGCAGGTTATAAATAAACAAACCACATAGAAAGCAAAATTGACTATTTCTATTTTTTGTGCCCAAATTGTACATGTTCTTCTACCATAACCCTTGGAACTCTCTGTTGTCTACCCTTGGCATTTTTAAGTTTAACTTTTACAATTTCAATTATACAGTATCAGACACCAAGGTCAAAGGCATACAGAAAATTGCCTTTATGCTGAGGCATAAATGTAAAATAGAAATGTGAAATCAATGTAACTAGGGAGACATCCCAACCCACAGTCCCGCCGTCCATCTCAACACAAACTCATGTTTTGTTTTCTCCTAACTATTACACACATGCCCCTCCAACGTTCATGTTGAAGCTTTATCACCAATGTGATAGTATTAAGTGATGGGCCTTTAGGAAGCGATTAAGTCATGCGTGTGGAGCCATGACGACTAGGATTGGTGACCTTATAAAAGAGGTGTGAGGGAGCTGCTGGTCCCTTCCACCATGTGACGATCCAGCAGGAGGTATTATCTATGTAGCAGAGAGCAAGCCTTCACCAGGAACTGAATTTGCTAGTGTTTTGATCTCGGACTTCCAAGACTCCAGAACTGTAAAAAATATAGATTTCTATTATTATTATTTCTATTATTTATAAATTACCCAGTCTGAGGTATTTTGTTATAGCAACCCGAATAGACTAAGACAACATGCAATATATTTTATGAAGAGTTGAAAACATTAATTATTTAAAAAAAGAAAAGAAAGAAAGAAAGCTACGACTAGCTCTTCATACATGCAGATATAAAAGCCAACTTTTAGGGCTAGCAAAAAGTAGGAAAAGAGTGAAGTCTGCACCTTAACTCCACCTCTCGGCAACATGTCAGAGTTGAACGTTTCCTCCTTGAAGCGTTTTCTTCTCTTGGCATTCAGGAGCCTGTTTTCTCCCTATTCTTCTATTGATATCTTACTATTCATTCCTTCTCAGTCCCATTTCCAAATTCCTGCTCATCTTCCCAACATCTACACTTGAGAGTGGTCCAGGGCTCAGTCCTCACTCCCATGCTCTCTCTACTCTTCAGGGAACCTCAGCCTGCCCACGGCTACCGAGAATACCCACACGCTGCGGACTCAGATCCATGTCCTCCCACTCCGCCCCAAACTCGACTCAAATCCAACTGCAGCTCACCGTATCCACTTGTTTCCTATTCTAAAATGCAAGCCCAGAGCCTCCCTTCACTCCTCCGCAGCCCCTACCCCAAACACACCGTGCCCTTCACCCTCCCCACTCACTGAATGCCTATTCCTGCCCACCCATCACTCGGGGCAACAGCCAGCGTCGCTGTCATTTGCATGCCTCGTGCCACATCTTTACATCATTCAATCCTGTTGGCTCTCCCTCCACTGTAGATCTAGAATCTGCCCTTCTCGCCATCTCCATTCTCGTCCCAGCTACCATCTGCCCCCAAGGCTCCTTCCTGCTTTGCCTAGTGTTTAACCCAAATCCTCCCTGGGGCCTGTGCCACCACACGCCCACACACGAGCCTTCACTTCTGCCCCATCACCTGCTTCTGCTTTTCCTTCCGCAGCCAAGCCTGCTCCAGCTATTCCTTGAATGTGCTTGGTTCATTCCTGCCTCAAACCCTCTGCACTTGCTATTTCCCCAGACATCTGTACTGCTCATCTGTCTGTGTTCAGTGTCACCTCACCAAAGAGGCTTTTCCTGATCATCCCATGGCAAAGAGCTCTCCCCTTGGTCTCTCTCTAGTCCCTCAACCTACTTTTTTCCTCACTGCCTTCATCATATCTGACATAAATGTAAGCTCCATGAGAGTCCCTGACACGTAGTAGATGCTCAATAAATATCGAGTCAATTAATTACTTAATTACTGATGACTCTTTAAACATCATATAGGACCTGAATAAGACCAATTTGCCAGTTTTAGTTTATTGCATGTTATGGTAAGCTATGAAATCAACCTCAGAAGCTTAAATACGGCTTCTCTTGTGAATGACATGGTCTGCTGCCTGTCTTTCCTCCCAGACTTGAGCGAGACAGCAGTACACCTTGGTCATCCCTACATCGCAGGACTAGCAAAACAATTTGCCCACAATGAACACCTGATAAAATATTACTGAATAATTAAATAGAAGATGATCAACTCATACTTTAATCCATTGAAATCAAGCAAAAGAAACTTAAGAAGTGATTACACATCCCCTTTGACACTGTATGCAAAAGGAGAAAGAAGAAACTATTTAAAATATATTTTTTTCCTAAGATGCACAGCTGTGTTAGCAGATGCTGAACTTAGAATGCAAAAGCAGCCTTTGTGTCTCCCTAAACAGGTAGTCTGAAGGCATGCCCATCCACCCACTCTTCACAGAGGGACGAAGGAAGAAAGTAGGGAGAGAGAGAAGCAAATGGAGTTTTACAGGCTGGGCCTGGCGACACGAGGCCAGGTGCCCACATTCCCCACTGACGCGTGATAGTGAGATATTAAATGACACGATGGAGGGATGTCCCTGGGCTGTGCCCACGTGTGCCCATCTTCTTCCAGGCACACATGCTTCTCTTTCAAGAACCAGATGAACATTTCATAATTTGAAAACTAAAATCCTAACAGTGTGCCTTCTTCAACTTCAGCCTCCCAAGCTGTGTGGCCGACGCAGGCGAAGGAGCGTGTGTGATCACACAGGCCCGTCTGCCTGTCCTCCTGCTGTTTCCCTCGGCAGAACGGAGGCCTGCGGGTAAATGGAAATGACTGCCCGTGCGGCAGGCCTCTCCCGCAGCTGTAATTGTGCCTTCCCCGCAGACTGCCTTGCCTCGCTTCTCCTAACTACTCGCTTTCTCACTCCCCGCCACGCCCCTGCCCTCCTTCTGTCAGGTGATTAATTGCGGGTCTTAAAAGGGACACCCAGCTTGGAATTCAGAGCAGCGGAGAGAAATGGGAAATGTTCATTTGGTATTAATGTGGGAAAATGTGCAATCAGCAGGCATTTCATTTCTTCAGCACAACACTCACTTTTCTTTAAACTGAGCTCTTAATATTGTGATGACTGTACATTGAGGTGCACACCTCACAGACTACAGCAACGGCACCCTGTTTCTCCTTCATCTCCTGCAAGTTTCTAAAGCAAAGGGCCTGTTATGGGGGAAATACTCACACGGAATTGGAGTGGGCTCCACGAGGACCCAGGTTAATAGGCATAGTCCACACTCGACCACCTGGGTTTGTAATCCCCTTCTCCCCTGTGTCCTGTAGAAGCCTCTGAACTACTCAGTGCTTCTCATCCTTCCTGCCTTTCCCCATCTGGGGTCGTGGTGGTGTCTGAATCCCCTGCTGTCATTTTTCAGGCTTGTATAACTCCATGTGCTCCTTCACCTTTCCTACCTTTTCTCGGTGCCATGTATGGAACTTCAGCACACACCTTATTTTGATATTGGGATGATGGATGTTGGGATAAACACATGTGGATTTAAGTGGCACCAAGATACTCAAAGTACATGCAAAGGTCCATCTGAGACCTGTCTCTGGGCTCTTCAGCAGGTTGCACACACCTTCGCTCACCAAGCGCCTTCCAGAAAGTGCGAATGGGGACCAGATGGGAGGCTCAAAGGACTCATTAGAAATACCTTTCAGACGGTCTTCACAATGCCCTTTTTATCGTGGATTGTGGCTTATAATGAGATTAGAAAGTGGCCAAATGTGGACGGCACATGATACTGAGCTAGGGGTGGAAGTGTGATCGCTTTAACACTCTCTGAATGTTTGTCCCTCCAGCTGGACTTGAAATGATAGTTTCTGGTCTCACGATGCTGGTGATGCTTCTGAAAGCCACTCCAGGCTTCGTCTTCTCTGAATTACTCTGGTGATTCCAAGGGTCCATGGCTTTCATGGTGAAGGGTGGAGGGAAGGGTACCAAGCCAAGTACCAAAATATATAGCAAATTATATGAGTAATTTCATGTTTGACAGCCATCTGAAGTTCAAAAGATGCTGTTCAAATATATGATTACACACACATACACATATATGCATATACATACATATATATTTTATAGGCCTTCATCATTCTATCATAAACCATAGTCCGCCTTCTTTCTCTCTACCAAAGAGCAGTTTCTTTTACTTTATCCTGTAGTTTCCTTCCTGCCCCAAGAGCATTTCTTATTATGTTCAAGTAACTCTTGCTCACATTTTCTTAATCAATTGAATTCCCTCCCACCCTACTTATCTAATACCTTCTTCATTTTGAAGATCCATTTAAAGTACCATCTACTTACAACATCCTTGATTTGATTCTTTTGTTTTATTTTATTTTATTTCATTTCCTCTTACAAACACTTGTATAGGTTTTATGGAGTGCCTGGACAGTTCTGAGTGGCTACAAGTACCAACTCAGTGAAGTTGTCATTGACGATTCTGCCCCTCCATTCTGAAGTCCTATAGCAGCCAGTAGTTTAACCTAGTGACTCTCCAACCCCTGGGGAATCTCTTAAAGGCCTTTAAGAGAAGGAAAAGACAAGCTACAAAATGGGAGAAAATATTTTCAAACTACATATCTGAGGAAGAACTTAATTGAAAATATGCAAAGAACTATTAAAATTTGACAATAAGGAAACAAATAACTCAATCAAAAAGTGGGCAAAAGATCTAAGCAGACCTCTCACCAAAGAAGATACACAAATAACAAATAAGCATATGAAAAGATGCCCAATATCAGACACTGTTTGGTAACTGCAAGTTAAAACTACAATTGATATGATGATCAGTGAACCTAAGTGCACATATAGGAAAAACATTTATTGAGCGTCAGACAGATGGGAGAGGGGAGGAGGGGATGGGTATATACATACATAATGAGGGATGGACACACTTGAAGCTCTGACTCAGGGGGGGTGGGTGGCAAAGGCAGTATATGTAACCTAAACATTTGTACCCCCATAATATGCTGAATTAAAAAAAAATAGATATGACAACACAACTACTAAAATAGCTAAATTCCAAAACCCTGACAACATCAATGTTGGTAAGGACATGAAGCAACAGGAACTCTCATCCATTGCTTATAGAAGTGCAAAACAATACAGTGATTTTGGCAGTTTGGCAGTTTCTTACAAGGCTAAAAATATTCTTATCATATGATCCAGCAATTGCGCTCCTAGGTATTCCCTCAAATGAGTTGAAACTTATATCTACACGGAAACCACACGCAAGTGTTTATAGCAGCTTTATTCACAATTGCCAAAGATTATTCTGAGATAAGAAGAAATGAGTTATTAGGCCACAAAACGACTTGGAGGTAATAAATGCGTATTTCTAAGTGAAAGAAGCCATTTTGAAAAGGCCACATAATCATGTGATTTCAACTATATGACATTCTGGAAAAGGCGAAACTGTGGAGACAGGGAAAATATCAGTGGTTGCCAGGGGTGGGGGGCTGGTAGGGAGAGAAGGTGAAGAGGTGGAGCACAGAGCATCTGGGGGGCAGTGAATCTGTTCTGTATATGGTGCAGTGGTGGATATGTGACGTTATGCATTTCTCGAAACCCATAGAATGTATAATGCTAAGAGGGTGTGAACTAAATTAAAAGCTTAAGGCCCCCAAGCTGACTGAATGGGCCCCTTGTCTGCCAATGCAACCCCAGAAATGGCCTAAAGCCAAGTTGGTGGCCATGGGAAGGGAGGTCAGACATGCCTCATCATGCCCCCTTCCCTTCTTGGAGATAGATATCCTTCATAACTCATTAACAGGCCTAAGACTATGCAAGACAAAGCATGAACCACACCTGCAGGTCCCCAATTAACTTAACAGATCACTTGAGTCTGGGTATATGTCTGGTGTCTTGTGTCTGATTAACAGGCTTCCTTATCTTAAAACATTCCAAGCCTTTGGACAAAGCTTCATTTCTTTAACCAAACCTATAAGCACCTGCTTCAAAATGTCCTGCTTTTTTGGGCCAAACCAATATACACTTTCCATGTATTGTTTATGATTTTACATGTACTTCCTGTCTCCCTGAAATGTATAAAACCAGCTGTAGCCCAACTGTGGCAAGTCCACTTGCTCAAGGCTTCTTGGGCATGGCTCCAGGCCATGGTCCTCAAAATTGGCTCAGAATAAACCTCTTTAAATTATTTTGCAGAGTTTGGGTTCTTTTCTGTTGACAAGAGAAAGAATGTAAGCTATGTACTTTAGTTAATAATAATGTATTAATATTAGCCCACCAATTTTAAAAAGAGAATCACACCAATGCAAGATGTTAATAAGAGAGGAAACAGAGAAGGGGAGAAGGGATATGGAAACTACTTTTTACTTATTTTTTCTGACAATTCAAGACTGCTCTAAAAAATAAAGTCTATCAATTTTTAAAAACAATAACAATAAATCCAAATGCCTGGGTTCAACCTCCTAGATACTCATCTTGGGCAGGGCTGGAACAGACTCTGTGAATCTGCATTGTAACAAGCTCCTGGGTGATGCCAAGTTGGATGCAGGTACTGAGCTCTGACAGTGCATGTTCTGCATTCACTTTAGTATTTAGTCTGCCAGGTGTCGCTCACTGCCGATTCTCAGGTGCTTACCCACTTCCCCCAGGTCTTTTTTATTATTATTATTATTTCAGCTTATAATGGGGGTACAAATATTAAGGTTACGTATATTGCCCATGCCCCCCTCCACCCT
>VBSM01003199.1:8378546-8401495 GCA_008086735.1 Cheirogaleus medius | reverse complement strand
ATACGTAACCGTAATATTTGTAACCCCATAATATGCTGAAATAAAAAAAAAAGAAATGCATACAGGTGAAGTGATATCGCATTTTGGATTTGCTTAAAATACTTCTCTTATGAGAAAAAAGAAAGTGGGGAGTGATGATGGAGGAAGAATGGCAAGATGTTGATAACTGTTGAAAACAGGTGATAGGAACTAACTTTTGGTTTGAAAATGTTCATAATATAAAAAATAAAAACCTTTACAACTTAATTATTAGCTGTGTTATATTGGACATGTTCTAACTTTTCTGAGTTCTGATTTTCTTATTAATGAAACAGGGATAAAAATGTTTTCTTTCCCATGATTGCTTTGGAGATTAATGAGTGTAATAGGCCTGAGTAATGTCAGGCTCCTAGTAAGTACTTAATAATGCAAGAATCCCTTGTAGACATCACAGAAAATCCTTAACACTTTCTTGATACTCATCCTTTTAAGTGGGTGGATTCCATTTCAGCACAGCTTCAGTCTTCCTTTCGAGTCCAGGCTTAAACGTAAGCTTTCTCTGTGGATGTCCTTTCTATGTCCTTGAGGACATGGATTCTGTCTCATTCTCGTATGAATTCCCAGTACCGTAACACAGCGCCAGCCATGCAGTGGGGCTGTGTTTGTTGGCAAGCCAACTGAATGAACGAATGAATGAATCATGCTTGATAATCTAGCACATTTAGAACGTAGTCAGCATTCAAGTGGATGAAAATATAAGACACTGACTACCAGAACTGGGGTGAAATGGAAGAGAGAGTTGATGAGAAGAATGAATATAATCTCTGGATTAAAAGGGACAGTGGAGAAGAAAAAAGGTACAACTGTGAGCCTTGTAACAGGAGCCGGTAGAGCAGCGGCAAGACGCATTTGAGATAAGCACAAAGAAAGAGGTCAAGAGACTTTGAAAAAGTTATAAAAGAGGGAGAGAGAGTGCAAGAGCACAAATGCAATCCTGCTCAAAGCCAGCAAAATACCTTCTCAACATTCCTGAGACCTCCAGAGCATTCGTTCGGGTTGAGACTTTACAAATTGCAGACTGAGAAGTACTTACATCTTTGTTCAAGACTAAGAACATCCTCTTAAAATTTCAGTCTATTCAAAAGTTTTGCAAAAGTTATTTTTAGGTATTTGCATCTCCTAAAACAAGAAACGTGTCATTAAATACAGATAATGACAAACTATATCTGAGTGAGGCATTAAAATGAAAGGGAAGAACTTAGTAGAAAGGTGTAAAGGTTAGATTTGGGGAGAGCATATTTGGGATCAGTCAGAAATGTGGAAAGATGGGTAGGAGGTAGAAAAAGATCGATTAAGTACATCACTTAGGGTTTTGAAGAACTAGAACCAGCACAACAGGGCTTGTTAACTCAACCACTCAGCAAAAGAATCTCAATTTGCTCCAAGCCAAAAATGGATACTTCAAGTTGAGTTCCATTAAAGGAAAATGGCAGTGTAATAGAAAATGTGTTATAGACAACATATCTCATTATAGAGAAAAGAAAAATTTTTGAAAGCAATATCAAAGTTAGAAATGATGTGATAAGAAATTAAAGAAACTGAAAAGTCATCTATTGTATATATCAATTTTTTAAATACTGTATTTTAAGAGGATTCTATTGGTAAATAATAGGTTGATAATAAAGTCAAGTCTAAGGCAATCAGTTTATCTTGAATAGCAGGGAAATCATTTGTAACCCAGTAAATGCCCCCGTGCCTCAAGAAGTATGCTGGCGTATAGATAGGAATGAATGAGGCTATTTTTCTTTGCATATCATGTCAAAAACAGTGTTAATAAATGTGGATACAATTTTGAACTGTCTGAGGCTTTCAGAAGTTGGAAGCCTTTTAAGAGATCTGATTAATTTAACATGTCAAACCTAATGGTGAATGAGTTCAATTTCTCCAAAGAGCAATTAGTCAACAGAATAAATTAACATGAGATATTGTCAAATGCAAAGACTGTGCTCATTGCCAAAGATAAAACACTTTTATTGCTACTGTTGAACTTGCTTCTTTGTTCTATGAAGGGCTTCTGTGGCATGATTCCCTCACTGACCCAAATGCCTAGAATAAGCTGCTGTCATTCCTCACCTGGCCCACTGCAAAAGCCTCCTAATTTGTCTCTCCTTAGCCATGCTTATCCACCTCCTGTCTGCTCTTCATGTAGTATCCATGTGATATTTCAAAACTAAACAACTCTCTTTTGAAAACCTCTCAATAGCATCCCATTGGGTTTGAGATAGACACATAAGATCAGCATGTCTTGCAAAGCTGGGATCCCTGAGGACCCCTCATCCCCTCTTCCCACCCCATACCACTTTCCCAAATTCCCTGCCCTTCTTTCCTTTCTTTGCACTTGATTCACTGTCTCTGATTTTCCTCACATCCTCTTCCTTCTTCCTAAAACATTCTTCCCCCTCCTCAACTTCTCACATAATTGTAATAAACTCCTCATCCTTCAGACCTCAGGTCAGACCTTGGAGCTACTTCCTCAGGGGCATCTTCCTGACCTCCCCGATGAGGCCATGTCCCTCTGTAGTATATTCTCACTGTCTCCTGGGCTCTGGTATAGCACCTATCACAGTCCTCATGTTCCTCCTTCAAGCCCTTTCATCCGTGCTTCCAAAGCTACCAGTCTGGCAAAATTGCTCTTTCCAACTCCGCCATGACTATCCATGTTGTCAAATGCTGTGGTCCCTTCTCTGCCACTTGACCTCTCATCAGCCACTGACACAATTGAACTTGCTTCCTGTTAACACACTTATTCCTCCCAGGATTAGGACATCACAACCACCCAGTCTTCCTTCCACCCTATTAGCTACCAGTTCTTGTTATTAGTTTATCTCATCTCTCTCTTAACCTTAGAGCACACTGAGCTAAGAGTAGGCTCTCTAGTCTTCTCCATCTGCACTATCTCCGTGTGTGATCCCAGCCAGGATCTCACGGCTTTAAGTACCACCTGCATGACAACGGCACTCACATTTGTGTATCCAGACCCAGACATCATCATGAGCTCCTTGATACTCTCTTCAACTATGTATGTGACATCTCCTCTTGGAAGTCAATAGTCATCTCAAATTTACTTGATCAGAACAAAATTTTGGTTTCTGCCCCCTCCCCTGCTCAATAACCTGCATACACCCACCTACCTTGGCCATCTCAACAAATGGTTCCATCACCCACCCAGATTCCCCAGCCCACACCTAGGAAGCATCCATCATTCCTCTCTCCTTTCTTCCTAAACCCTGACAATAAATCCATCATGATGCTCTGTTGGTTCTTCCTGGAAAACACAGCCCATATCTGACCATTTGTTTCTCTACAACTCCATGGTAACCACACCAACTAAAGCCACCATCATGTGCCCCCTGTGGATTCCCACTGCATTCAGGATAAATCCCTAACTCCTCAACAGAGTCCACAGGGCCATACACACCTACCTTCTGGCCTCATCCTCTAGTATCTCCCTCTCACTTCTTTACTAAGCTCCAGATAGAGCAGCTGAGAGGGAAACCCTGAGCTAAACACCATCAGGAAGATCAGGGAGAAAAATAGAGGGATGAATGAAAACTACAATGAAAGCTACATGCCCTTTGAGGGGGAAGTTAATGGATCAAAACTGAAAAGTCAAGAAGTAACATTTAAGCCTGTTATTTAGAAATATGAAGAAAAATACTAAAATAATCCACAAAATATTCTGAAAGTGGTTGTCTATGGAAGCAAGAATTAGGGATGGTAATGGTGAGAATTTATACAGTAGAAAAATTCCTATTTTTTTTATTAGAAATCTTTAGTGCAATTTGACTTTTAAAGAACACACCTCTATTATTTTGAAAAAAAATGAAATAAAATTTTTAAAGGAAGTATTGGGGAAAAGGCAGTGAGATCTTGTGAAGAGACAGACAAAACAGGGAGAAGAATCTAGAAGATCTGTAGAATATTTTACCATTTTCAAATTCAAATGCAAAAAAGAGTGAAGAGCATCATCTATATTTGACTGAGGAAAGTTAAATTTTTGGTAAAGGATGAACTGTGCATGTACCACTCTCAGCTTCCTTGGCAACTGGACTCCCTACTAATGACAATGATTTTTTGTAATGTAAAGTGCACGTGCAAATTAAGTAAATAGTAATCAGGGGCAAAGCAACGCAGAGCATTGACAGGTTGCACTTTGGTAGAGGGTCTAGAACAGGGTTGTATCAAGTCAAAGGATGAGATATGAAGTGAAGAATTAAGGAACTGAATTGAGTCTGCTTTCCAGGAACTTCCTGAATATTGCAGATATATTGCATCTCTCTCTATTTTGGTAAAGCCAGAGTATGTAATGAAGTGAATATTTCATGGCTCTATACTGCCTCCTCTACCTGATGATACGATCTCTGCCCTTTGAGACGCCCCTGGAGAAGCAGGGTGGGTGAATCTAAACTCACTCCTCCCGTCACACCTGCCCAGCCATATTCTGTCATTTGTTGGTTGAGCAACAAATATGTGTTGAACAAATGACTGAATGAATGGATGAATGAACAAAGGTTCTTCAAGAAATGTGGCACAGCCAGGAGCTCCCTCAGTGGCTGAGGTTTTAAAGGTTCAAAAGGGAATTTTTTTCTCCCCTGCCTGGATGTGCTCACTGAGGTCTGGAGTCTGTCTTGAGGGTGGGGCTTATCTGGGCTTTTTGTCATTGAAACTTAAGAGGACCTCTCAAGTTTGAAAGACCTATAATTCTCCTTGAAGAAAAATCAAAACTTAAACCACATAGACAACTTCTGTAAATACATAAGTATATACCTTATGCTGATCTATGGAGGCATTTAGGCACTGCCACCTACAAGCAGCCCTAGCCCTGCCATGGGTGAGGCTGGCCATCACCTGTGGTGTAATTTGAAGGACACAAAACAGCCTGCCAGCCCAAATGTGCCCCCCTTTCTAAACAGCCATATATCTGAAACACCGTTACCATATCGGACACTAAAATTAACATTATTTTTAGAAATTCCCATCTGGAATTCAAACACATTGTGTACAAAGGAAACAACACGAATCCAACAAGAGAGAAGGTGATATGGAAGGAAAAAGATTTCACTGGTGTGAAATCTAGTGTAGTAGCTCCACCATGAACTAGCTGAGTTATCTTATGAAAGTTAATCTCACTGAGTCTTCATTTATAAAACTATAAAATATTGATTAAAATCCCAGCTTCATAGTATTATTATAAGAATAATAGAGTATTTGGCAAATTGTACATCAACATGTATATGGTAGTCTTGTTAAATTTAGTCACCATTAACATCGTAGGTTAGTTGGGTTATAAATAAGCTAGCAGACATCAGAGCCTCATGGAACACAAAACAAGAAATTTTATGGACAGGGAGGATGAGATTCTGGAATAAAGAGCAAAGGAAAGTAAATTATGGAGACACTTTACCCATTTTCCTCCTCGAGTGGCACATGTGCTCAAACAGGACCCGGCCCACACCCTGCTGTGATACTGAGACTCCAGCCTCAAAACCTACACCTGAGTCCTCAGAGACCACAGCATTGTTTCCAAACTGTGGGAAATGACCTATCTGCGAATTGTCATCAGTAAGTCATGACAAGCATTTTAATAAATGAAATTGAATTGAAGAGACAAAAAAGAAACTATCAAAGCTCATTTTGTGTAGCAAAGATACATATTATTTTGTAAAGCCTTTTGTTGTTGTTGTTGCAGCTGTATTTGAGTGTGCACACGTGGGTGCTGGATTACAATGTAAAGCATATTTGCTTACAATCAAAACAATGTAAAAGCCTCTGCCATATGCCACTAACATGCTAAGATACTTTTAGTTACCCAAACAGGCAACATTGTTTCATATCTCCAGGCCTGTGCAGATGTCTTCCTTCCAGTGGAATATTATTTTGCCCACTTCAGTCCATGTGGGGGTGTCTTCTTGATGACACATAGCCAAAGTTTAGTTACCTGCTCTGTAACCCGAACCCCCACCCAGACATTCCCTTTTGTCCTCCCTAGGACAAAGATTGTGTTCTGTATGCACCTTGGTCTCATCTCATTGAGCTTAGATTCAATAAATTATATCATATTTTATTTACAATTAATTGAACACTGTCTGCCTACTAAATTCTTGACGTCTTGAAGGCAGAAATTTTCTCTCTCATCTTTTTACTCCAAGAACATGCTGTATTGTGGGTGTGTTTGAAATGTTTGCTGAACCAACACATAAAAGATAAGCTGGAAAATAGAAAAGTCATTTTTCCTGTTGAAAAGTGCTTCCTAAGCAGCCATCCAACTCTCAGAAGTGGGATTTGTTCAGTTATCACACACAAGACAGGACAAAAACCCCCACCTCGATGACCCTGCAAGACTACATTCATCTGCCACTGAGGAAACTCTGGCGCTGCTCATGAATGATTATTTTCAGAGCACAGACAGCAAATTGATATGAGGACACCTTCAAATCTCAAATAAATGTACAGATACTCAGGAAAAAAACAAGAGATGGTCCACCAGGCCAATATCCTTGACTCGAAATGTCAGCAAAGGTTGTCCCTTCAAAAGATAATAATATGTTTTCCATGAGACATGGAACACTTCAGATCAATATATATTATATTAAAACTTGATTTTTAAGGGTGTTTTTTAAAAATAAAACATCAAAAGAGGAAAGAAAAGTATTGTGTTCAGCCCCCTGTGTCCCTGGGGAGACACAAGCCTTTACATTCTGCTGACATGGGCACAGGAGAGAACCCTGGACAGAGAAATGAAATCAGACTGCCGTTCTCCCACCAGAGTGGGCGTTCTAGCTGGTTTCTCTGGAGACAGCAGCTGCCACACGGGCACCAGCCAATCTAGGCTGGCACAGCCACAAAATAAGGTGCAACAGGGAGACAGAATCAATCATTGCCATTAAATCCCATCCCTTAGTTAGTCACAAGGAAGTTAGTCTACAAGGGACTGGCCCATATTAGCCCATAAGTTCCCTTTCAGTAGCACAGAAGCTAGAATAAACTTCCTAGAATTATTCAAATTAGGAGTTTGATCTGTTCTGGCTCAGCTCTTCTCAAACTTCAGTGGGCATTTGAATCTTCTGGGAATCTTCCTAAAAGGCACAATTCTGATTCAAGGCGTTTGAGATCCTTGCATTTCTCACAAGCTCCCAAGTGGCTCTGGTTCCTCTGGTCCCTGGAGTCTGATACTAAGTCTTCACTGACTCATTCTTTCCTACTCAGGGATAGAGCAAATAACCAAGGAGTAAGAATCACATGTGACTTGATCTTTTTATTATACAAGGGACTGTCATCATTAGTCCTCTTTTAGAATGAAAATAAGAGGAAATCTTTTCTGAAAAGATGGAAGGAGAGTAGTCCTCTATCTAGGCCGTACTGTGTGACTTTCAGAGTGGAAGGTGCTCTTTTGTCTAATCCCAGTAGAACACGAGTTATGATTCTCATTTTATCAAACATCAAACTAAGCCTCATATATTAACATTTCCAACATCATCCAGGCAATAAATAGCCAATGTGGCATGTGAACCCACTTCTCTCTGACTCCAAAGTTTATGGGCTTTCCATTATTTCTGTTTCTCTGGTTATTAGTTAATAATACTTTCATTTTATTTCAGTTGAATAGGTATGTAGAAAGAAATAGAGATCAAGTGTGTGTGCTTGTGCACGTGTGTGGTGTGTACAAACAGCAAAGGAGAAAGGAAGTGTAGGTGAAAAGGACAAGTCCAAGCCCTCCAGGAACACACAGCCCAGCAGAAGAAAGGCACAGGAAGGGGTCACTCTACAAAATGTGCCCAGCACTGCGATAGAGGCATTTTTAGCTCAGAATGCAGCTCTTGGAACGGCTGACACCTCAACAGGTTTTGAAGGGTGAAACGGAGTTTATTTGCAGAAGAAAGGTGGATACATTGCCTGGTAGAGGAGATTGCTGGAGAAAAGTCATGGACCATGTTATAAATAGTATGTTGTTTAAGGAGACTTTTTCAGCTAATGACCGTGACAGATTCCTTCACTTGTAACTTCCCAAGTTAATTCATAAATAATTCTTTTTAAAGATTCTGAATGAAAAGAAATTGTCACACCAGTTAGATGAGATTTGTTTTGTTTGGTTGTTTTTTTGTTTTGTTTTTTTTCTGAAATCCCTCCATTTGTCTATCCAGGATACTATAAGATAAAAGTCATTTTTTACCCATAATAATTTCTCAGCCTCCAGCTGATAAGGCAGACAGAAAGAAATTGATCCACACTCAAGCACCCTAGGCTCAACCTAGTCCCTGCCTTCCCTCCTATGCCTGAGATGACTGACAGTGATGACAGCCAATGATACTTTTATATTTGTTATTTCAGTCCCTGAGAGATAGGTTTTCCTACTATGTATTCAAGAGCGATTACAAAACAGCAAGCACACAGAATTCAGATGACATCATACAAGATAAAAAGCTTGGAGAATATCAAGCAAATGACTATAACTTAAATAATATAAATAAATAAGCAGTTCTTAGGTACAGGTTACAGAATCAAGTGAAGAAAATTCTTCAAATGGCAAATTGTTAAAAAGCCTCACTGTCCAAGGGCCTCTGGCACATTTGTGTAAGGGACTAATGTCCTGTTCTGCTTCCCAGCAGTGAAATCCTGAGCTGGAGGCTCCTATGCCTCCTTCTAACCATCACATTCTTGGCCAAGACTATAGGAGGCCCTCCCACCCCTTGCTAGCTCAGATCTTCCCTCTCTTAACAAGAGCTAAATCCTAGGAGGTCTGACTTTTCCAAATCTTGTAGCTACCAGCCAAGTCTAAATCACCCCTGGGTCATAACATAGATGGTAAGCCTCGCTAGCCATGTGTCTTCTTGCTTTGTTCCTATTTACATAATGCTTCAAATATTCTGGGTTATCTGGTGATCCTTATGGAAATTAAAATAAAATTGGATCCCTTAACTAGTCCACAAGCAATAATCAATCACAGGCAGATCAAAGACTTAAATACAAAAAAAACAGTAGATTTTTGGTAGATTGGAATAAAACAGTGGAGAATATTTTATGACCTCACTTAAGAAAAGATTTCTTAATAAGACATGACAAGGGCAAACTTAAAGAAAGCAATGAATATATTCAACTATATACTAATTTTAAACTTCTCTTTATCAAAAGAAACCATTTGAGGAGTGAGTGCAAAAAAACAAATCTGTAAGAAAATGAGAAGACAATATCTGTAGTGCATAGAACCCTCCAAAGCATTTCTTTCTGAGACATGTAAGGCAATCTACAATTCAATGAGAAAGACATGGACAAGGATGTTCACAGCAAGCCTTGTAATTACAAGTATCTGGAAACAGCCCAAATGCATACCAAGAGTAAAATGAATAAATAAACTGAGGTCTGTTCAGCCAGTTTAATATAAAACAACAGCTTGAAGGAATGAACTAGAACTACAATCTGTAAACATGCATGAATATCATAAACACAATGCTGATTTTTTACAAAGCAAAGTTGCAAAGGAGGTATACATTATCATCTGTTTATGTAATACTTAAAAATGGGAAGCAGTGTCATATATGTAGTAAATGCAAAGACATTTGTGGGAATCATAAAATTCCCAAAATTATTTAAAATTATGCAATATTCCCCTAAAATGCAAAACTATGATTCCCTCTGGTTAGAAAGAAGGGTGGTTGGTGATTGAGGAAGGAAACACTACAGACTTCAAATATTTTGGTACTATTTTATGCCTCAAGCCAAATGTATGTAAGTACTTCCTTTATTATTCTGTGCATCCTTTAATATGTTGAAAAACTTCACAATAAATATATTTTTAAAAAGGAATAAAAAAATTAGATGGAAGGTTGAACTGACCTTCATGATAAACACCACAGAAAGATAAAAGGAAAGGTTAAGAAAGCGAGAGAAAGAGAGAGATAGGTGAGATACACATATTCTAAGAACCCTTTAATAATAGCTCCCAAAGCAGAAAATAGAAGGGAGAAATATGCACAGCTCAATAATAGGAGATACATCTGAGAATTTTAAGAAGACATGAAACCTCAGGTAGGGCCCAAATGATGCCAAATGCAGACCCATACATATATATCATGAACTCCAAAGAAAAGGAGAATAAACAGTTACTTACAAAGAAAATACAACTCCATTGATATGACTCCCTATTGACAGCATTAAATGCAGAAAGACAATAAAATACCTTCTTCAAGGAACTGAGGGAAATATTTTTTGATCAATAATTTTCTATTCAAGCTATCTATTACTCAAGAGTGAGGGGAAAATAAGAATATTTACAATTAAGGAAGACAGTAAATCTGCTCTTTACAGATTAACCCAGAATAGCTACCAGAAGATGCAGTCTGACAAAACAAAAACAAAAGTGCATCTGAGAGAGAATAATAGAAGTGACAATAATTATGAGAAAAAGTAAGGATTAAAACTTATTACTAAGTCCAATAAGGGACAAAACTAAAAAGAACTAGTAATAATAATATAACTATAACCCTACGTTATATCAAGAAGGGTAGCTAGGTAGAGGAAAAGGCAAGAAGATTAAACGAAATATGATTCTTGCTTATTCCAAGCAAGGATATAGCTTCTGATTAATTCTAGAAGTTAATTTAAAATAAACATATACGTATAAATATTTAGCATGTCCCTTAAGTTAAGAGAAACTACTGAAAGAACAGACTCTTTCAAATCTATTTTCAGGTCTATTCTTTAAAGCCATTAGAAATAATTCAACAAAAGGCAAGAAAAGGAAAAAAAAAGAAATAACAGAATATATTAAGTAGAAACTGCAAAATAAAAGACAAAATTAAGTCCAAATGTATTTTAAGTCACTATAAATGTGAATTGAAACAAAAAGAAACTCAGATTGAAAAATCAGTTGTACTTCTATACACATGCAGTGAACAATGGGAAAGGAAATAAGAAAGAAATCCCATTTATGACAGCATCTAAAAGAATAAAATATCTAGGAATAAACTGAACCTAGGAGGTTTTCACCTCTTTGTTGTACAACAAAAACTACAAAACATTGCTGGAAAAAATTAAAGAAAGCCTAAGTGAATGGAAAGACATCTCATGTTTGTGGGAGACAGTATTGTTAAGAGCTGATATTACTCAAAGCAATGTACAGATTCCACACAATCTTTATCAAAATTTTAACATCCTTTTTTGCAGAAATGGAAAAGGCAACCCTCAAGTTTATATGGAATTGCAAGGGATGCCAAAAAATCAAAACAATCTTCAAGAGAGAAGAACAAAGCTGGAGGACTGACACTTCCAGAATTTGAACAACTTTTACAAAGCTACAGTAATCAAAACAGATAGACGAATAACCCAATGGAACAGAATCAGGAGTCCAGAAATAAATCCACACACCTATGGTCAAATGATTTTTGACAAGTGTGCAAAGTCCATGGAATGGAGAAAGAATAGTCTCTTCAAGAAACGTTGCTTAGACAACTGGACTACTGCATGTAAAAGAATAAAATTGGACCCTTACAACACACCATATAAAAATTAACTCAAAATTCATAAACAACCTAAATATAATAACTGAAACCATAAAACTCTTAGAAGAAAACATAGGGTCAATCTTTTTGACCTTGGATTTGGCAATGAAGTCTTAGATATGGCACCAAAGCATGAGCAACAAAAGGAAAAATAGGTTAGATTGGACTTCACAAAATTAAAAACTTTTGTGCATCCATGAACGATATCAAGAAAGTAAAACAACAACATACACAATGGGAGAAGATATTTTCAAATCATATATCTGCTAAATGTTTAATATGCAGAATATACAAAGAACTACAACTCAACAAGAAAAAGACAAATAACCAAATTTTATTTATTTTATTTTATAGTTGTCCATATTTGGGGGGTACATGTGATATTTTGATATATGTATACAATGCATAGTGATCAAATCAGCATAATTGGGATGTCACCTTTGTATTGAGAACATTACAAATCTCCTCTTCTAGCTATTTTGAAATACACAATAAATTACTGTTAACTATAATTTCCCTACTGTGCTATCAAACATTCAAATTAATTCCTTCTATCTAACTGTATTTTGTACCCCTAAAATAATTTTTCTTCCTCTCTCTCTCCCCCCTTTCCCTCCCAGCCTCTCATAACCACCATTCTATTCTCTACCTCCATGAGATCCACATTTTGGCTCCCAAATATGAGTGAGAACATATGATATGTGTCTTTCTGTGCCTGGCTTACAACTCAATTTTAAAATAGGCAAATAAGTTGAAAAGGTATTTCTCCAATAGAGATATATAAATGGCCAATAAGCACACGAACGATGTTCAGCATCACTTGTATTAGGTGAATGCACATCAAAACCACAAAGAGATATCACTTCACACCTACTAGGGTGACTATAATAAAAATAACATAAACAATAGAAAATACAGTACTCCCCCTTTAACCCCAGTTACTTTCTGTGGTTTGTTATTCATAGTCAACCATGGCCGGAAAATAGGTGAGTATAGTACAGTGAGATATTTTGGGAGAGAAAGAGAGACCATAGTCACATAACTTTTATTAGAGTGTATTGTTATAATTGTTCTATTTTATTATTAGTCATTGTTGTTAACCTCTTACTATTCCTAATTTATAAGTTAAACTTTATCATAGGTATGTATGTGTGGAAAAAATCATAGTATAAATATAATTCAGTATTGTCCACGGTTTCAGGCATCCACAGGGGTTTTGGAATGTGTCCCCTGCAGACAAGGGGAACTGCCGTAACAATGTTGTCAAGTGCTGGCGAGGATGCAGAGAAATTGGGACCCTTGTGCATTGCCATGGGAATGTAAAAATAGTTTTGCAGTTTCTCAAAAAGGTAAATGTAGAATTACCATATAACCCAGCAATTCTACTCCTAGGTGAAACTGAAAAGAGAATCCCCAAAGAATTCAAAATAGAGACTCAAGCAGATACGGGCATGCCAATGCTCACTGCAGCGCCATTCACAAGATCCAACTGAAATATGGCTAAACAATGTGGTATATTCACACAATGGACTGTTACTCAGCCATAAAAAGGAGTAAAGAGTTACAACATGGATAAACCTGGAAAACACTATGCTAAGTGAAATAAGCCAGCACAAAAGGACAAATATTGTATGACTCCACTTATATTGAGTATTGAGAATAGCTGGCAAATTCATAGAGGCAGAGGTAAATTAGAGGTTAGCAGGGCCTGGAGAGAAGGAAGAATGGGAAGTTATTGCTTAATGGTTACAGTTTATATTCAGAATGATGAAATAGACAGTGGTGATATTTGCACAACATTAAAAAATGTAATTAATACAATGGAATTGTACACTTAAAATGGTTTAAATTGCACATTTTATGTTATATGTATATTTATCAGAATAAAAACAGAGTAATTAATTTAAGAAATCTTTAAAAAATAAACTCAGATTAAATAACAAATAAAAACCAGTTATTTGTTGTGTAGAAAAGACATACCTATAACAGAAACATCAAAAGAAAATTGAAAAAAAGATGAAAACATACAGATAATGCAAGTGCTAATAAAAGAAATAAAAAGTAGTGCCATAATACTAACAATAAATGTTAACAGAATTCAAATCAGAAAGCTTTAGGAAAGAGAAAAGCAAGATACTTCATATTGAAGAAAATAAACAGTTCAATCAACAATGAAAATATGGCTTAACATTTATTTACATACCTGGCCACACAGATTAGAATTATATGAAGCAAAATCTATTGGAAATATAGGAGAAATTGATATTCAAAATCATGGAAGTAGATTTAAATACAACTTTTTCAAAGGTTGGTTAGTAAGAAAAGGAAAAAGTAGATGATGCTTGAATAATAAAAATTTTAAAAGCTTTATCTGGTATCTACCTATCTATAGACATTTTTCTCTAACAGGACGATAGTTTCTCTTCAAACATACATGGAACATTGACAACACCAATTACGTGTTAGGCCACAAAGGAAATCTCACCAAATTCCAAAAAGCAAACATCAAGGAAGGCACATTCACCAACACAAATGGGTTCAAAGCTGACATGACAACTGCAACGAAAGGCTATCAGAAAGAAAATCCATATGCCTGGGTGTTAAAAGCATTCTGTTAATTAATTACTCAGTTAAAGAGGAAACCCAAATTACAGTGTTGACCAAAAGATTAATAACAGTTTACATATAAACTGAGAGATCTAAGCAAAGTAGTAATGAGAGGAAAGATATAAAAGGCCTTTATTAGAAAACAAGATAAATGAAAAAATAACTAGTTTTCTAAAAGCTAGAAAAATATATTCAATAAGCCAAAGAGAAAAGGATTGATATAGATTAAGGCAGAAATTATGAAAAATGAAATCTGAAACTAGAGTTGATTAATAAAATAAACGATAATTTGAAAAAAATATTGAAAAAGGCAAAAATAAGAATAATAATCAGAAAAAGTAAACATTTGAATAAACACTATTGGGGAGTAGTTTTTGCATATAGGTGAAAAGAATAGTATGTACAGCCTTTAAACCATACCTGAAAACCTAGACGAATAGAGATTTCTCTAAGGAAAATTCATATTATCAAAATTAACTCAATAAAAAGTATAAAACATAATACTCCAGTAACTAAAGTTGTAATTATAAATATGGTCAAGAGCAAGTCGTTTTTCTGAGGAGTTCTAACAAACCTTGAAGAGACGACTCCATGATTTCTTCTGGAGCATAGAAAATGTGGGAAAGCTCAACTTTTTTTATCCAACAGACATAATTATGACACTAAACTGGACAAAAAACAAATGAACAATAGAAAACAATTAGCAAATTGAGTACAACAGAGTCAAAGGAAACAAAGAAAAACAATAACAACTACAAAACAACCCCATGATCATTGGATTTATCTCAGGAATGTGAGCATGCTTCAACATAAAAAAAAAAGAAAAGGAAAAAATTGTCAGGGTGATTCACTAGTATACTACATGAAATTACATTATATTTTATAGATGTGGAAGCTGGAGTACAAAAACAAAAAAAAGGAAATTACATTATATTTGAGACAAAGTAAAGGATAAAAATCATTTTGATAAATTCTAAAAAAACACTTGATAAAACTTAACCCTCATTTCCAGTTTTTTAGAAAAAGACAACCATCTAGGCTTAAATGAAAGCTTCCTTAATTCGAAAAATGTATCTCTCAAAGATCTATAGCCAACCTTAAACACAGTGGTGTCAAATTAAAAGCAACCATTGTCAGTCATATGATTCAGCATTGTACGAGGTCTCGGCCAATGCCATAAGAAAAAATGCTATTTTTGTCATTGTTGGTATACAAGATGCTCTTCTAGCTAGAGAAAGAAAGAATCATTTAATCTATTACTAAAATTAATCAAGTTTGACAAGGCAACTAGAATTGACATCAGCTTATAAAAATCAACAAGTTTTCACATACATCCTGACAGCAGGATTTAGTAAATACGAAACATACAAAAAGTAAATAAGAAACATACAAAAAGTTGTCTATAACACACAATTGCCCTATCCTAAAAGGATACATTTGTTTTTGAGTTTCATAAATGTTACATTTATGTGAATATTATATCTCCTTGTTCAGTATATATAGTTGCTTCTAACCTATAGATTGGCACTTGTTTTCATCTGCATGAACAAGAAGGAATAAACCCAAGTAGCTGCAAGCATGCCAAGCAATCTCGGAAAAAAAGCCATGAGAACTGGTCTGCAGTGTTGTTCACACAAAATAAGGCAGAATGAAGCTCTCTAATTATTAGTCGATAGCGTGATCACATACAATAACCAGAGAGATGGTTCATCAGTGGTTTCTGAAATGTTAAATTAGTCAATTTTCCCAGTGAAGAGAACAAACCACACAGACACAATCTCTCTTCAGCTAGATGAAAATTCTAGCTGGCTCTACCAATTACAACAAAAGAATCCTAGGGGGGCACACAAGTTTTAACAATGTTAATAGATCAGGTTAATCCATCACCACACTGGAACAGTGGGTTATGTAACAATTTGCAGTGAGATTTAAAAGTACATAATTTGGAAGATAAACATGTTGCAGGAAATAAAGGAAAGGAAGAGGAAAAAAGGGGCGGACTTAAAACATCTTTTTGATGTAAGAAGAAAATTTTTATCTCCTGAAAGAAAGAAGCTGTGGCAGCTGATGAAGGAATCGGGTTAGAATTTTCTTCAGGAAAGCAGCAAAGTCCAGCGCTCTAAAAATCAGTTTGTTGCTAACTCAGATCCTGTAACTTCGCAGCTGGAAGTCACATTTTTTCTTTTAGACCTGGAGAGAATACTGTCACTGTCAGAAGGATTGATTTTGTCCCAAGGGTTGTTAAGAACTATATTAAATAATGACATAAAAATAAATGTTAATTCAGTAATACAGCTCTTAGGCCAACCAATCACAAAATGAGGTCTTAGGAAACTTGCTCTAACATTTTTGAGCACACTCATCACTCTATTATTTCTGGAACAAGAAGAAAGTACTAAATCTTGTCTCACTGTAAAAGATGTCACAAACCCATTGCATTGGAGAACTCACACTTGTTTTGACCCCTATTCTCTATGAGACAGTCTCTGAACAAGAATGGTAACTTCAATAATTCCAGCTAAGCTTAAAGTCGAGCAGCCCTTCCTCCCCTCTCCTCCTGGCCCAGCATCATGCAGTCCCTGGATTATCCCAGATGCAACAATTTCAAGGTTTCACCTGCCCAATTACCTTCTCTAAAGGACTAATTTATTATTGTTGTTGTGATTGTTATTACTAATGCTACTATTCCCGTTTGTTCACACTGGAAACAATGCACAGATAGCTGAGTTATTGACAAAAAGAAGTGTGAGCACCTCCCCACACACAGAAAGTGACCAGGGAGCTCCCCGCACTCCCTCCTCTTCCCATTTAGCATCCAGCAGCCACAGCTTTGCCCAGGCACGTCCTGTTGTTTCATTCTACTGGGCCATCTTTGCAGACTAGGCGATGCTCTCTCTGCCTTGAACCTCTGCTTCTGCTCTGCTGGCTCTCTCTCACTCTCTATCCAGACATAGTCAGGCACACAGCACCTCTTCTGGAAATCTCCGGGGCTTCCCAAGGCTCCCAGGACACCTGGGACCACTCCACCTTTGCACCCATCACACTGTTGGCACTGCCTGTGACTGTGTACCTCTCACCACATGAGGACATGATGGTCATGAAACCCTGGAAGGCAAAGGCTGGGTAGTACCCATCTTTAAGTGACATCATCTAGTATAAGCCCTCATTTACACTAAACATTTAGTGATTATTTAGTGAGCTGAATTAAACTAAAAAATGAATAGTAATTGAAAAAATGAATACTCTACATTAGCTACATCCTACTCCCTCTAAGGTTCACCAAAATTTAGTTAACTTCTGGAGATGCCACCCCCATCCCAAGTAATTCAAGCATAGGTGAACAAAAAGACCAATAGACTTGAAACACCAACCCCAATACCAGACACATAGAAGATGCCTGATAATCTTGGTGATTCTCATGACCTTCTGGCCATTTAAATGTGAACTGTCTCTCTATGCATCACAAGATGTTCTAAATTCTCTCTGTGCTCACTTCCCAGTTCTCCTGGTCCAAGATTCTTCCCTGTCTACCTGAATTCTCAGGCTAAAGTCAGCACAGATTAACTGCTTCCAAATCCTCATTTCTGGCTGTGCATTCTGATTTCCCTCTCTGATGTATTCATTTCTTTCCATATTCAGTTCTTGGCTGGGTTCCATCTTCTTTTTTTTATTTCAGCATATTATGGGGGTATAAATGTTAAGGTTATGTATATTGCTCTTGTCCCCCCTTCCCCCTCAAGTCAGAGCTTCAAGCGTGACCATCCCCCAGATGGTGCGCATCGCATTCACTATGTACGTATATACCCATCCCCTTCTCCCCCCTCCCACCTGCCTGACACCCGATAAATGTTATTCTTAGGTGTTGATCAGTGGAACCAATTTGCTGGTGAGTACATGTGGTGCTTATTTTTCCATTCTTGGGATATTTCACTTAGTAGAATGGGCTCTAGCTCTACACAAGAAAATACAAAAGGAGTTATATCACCGTTGTTTCTTATAGCTGAATAATACTCCACGGTATACATATACCACATTTTATTAATCCACTCATGTATTGATAACTTGGGTTGTTTCCACATCTTTACAATTGTGAATTGTGCTGCTATAAACATTCGAGTGAAGATGTCTTTTTTATGGAGTGTCTTTTGTTCTTTTAGGTAGATCCCCAGTAATGGGATTCCTGGATCAAATGGTAGCTCCACTTGTATCGCTTTAAGTTATCTCCATATTGCTTTCCACAGAGGTTGAACTAGTTTGCAGTCCCACCAGCAATGTAGGAGTGCTTCTATCTCTCCACATGCATGCCAACAGTTATTGTTTTGGGACTTGTTAACAAAGGCCATCCTCACTGGAGATAAGTGATTATCTCATTGTGGTTTTGATTTGTATTTCCCTGATGATTAGAGATGTTGAGCATTTTTTCATATGTTTGTTGAGCATTATTCTGTCTTCTTTTGGAAAGTTTCTGTTCATATCCTTTGCCCACTTTTTGATAGGGTTGTTTGATTTTTCCTTGCTGATTTTCCTGAGTTCTAAATAGATTCTAGTTATAAGCCCTTTATCAGATGTGTAGCTTGCAAAAATTTTCTCCCATTCTGGGGGTTCTCTGTTTGGTCTCGTGACAGTTTCTTTGGCTGTGCAGAAGCTTTTTAATTTGATCAGGTCCCATTTATTTATTTTTGTTGCTGCTGTGATTGCCTTTGGAGTCTTCTTCATAAATTCTTTGCCTAGGCCAATGTCTAGAAGAGTATTTCCAATATTTTCCTCTAGAATTCTAATAGTTTAACACCTTAGGTTTAAGTCTGTTACACAGCGTGAGTTGATTTTAGTGAGAGGTGAAAGGTGTGGGTCCTGTTTCAGTCTTCTACATGTGGCTATCCAGTTTTCCCAGCACCATTTATTGAATAAGGATTCTTTTCCCAGTGAATGTTTTTGTCTGCTTTGTAGAAGATTAGTTGGCTATATGAGGATGGTTTTATATCTGGGTTCTCTGTTCCGTTCCACTTGTCAATGTCCCTGTTCTTGTTCCAGTCCCAAGCTTTTTTCATTACTATAGCTTTGTAGTATAGTTTGAAGTTTGATAAATTGATACCTCCTGTTTTGTTTTTATTGCCTAGGATTGCTTTTGCTATACAGGGTCTTCTCTGGTTCCATACGAAGCATAATATTATTTTTTCTATATCTGTGAAAAATGATGATGGTATTTTAATAGGGATTGCATTGACTCTGTAGATCACTTTGGTTAGTACAGACATTTTAACAATGTTGATTCTGCCAACCCATGACCACTGGTCTTCTACCTGTTTACATCCTATGCTATATCCTTCTTCACTATTTCATAGTTCTCCCTCTAGAGGTCTTTTACCTCTTAGTTAAATATATTCCTAGGTACTTTATTTTCTTTGTTGCTATTTTGAAGGGAATTGAATCTTTGATTTGGTTCTCACTTTTACTGTTGTAGGCACACATTAATGCCTCTGATTTGTGTGTATTGATTTAGTATCCTGAGACTTTACTGAATTCATTTATCAATTCAAGGAGTCTCTTGGTTGAGTCCTTGGGGTTTTCTAGATATAATATCAGAACATCAGCAAAGAGTGAGAGTTTGATCTCTTCTGCTCCCATTTGGATGCCCTTAATTTTGCTCTCTTGTGTGATTGTTATAGCAAGGGCTTCCAGCACTATGTTGAATAGAAGTAGACATAATGGGCAACCTTGCCTTGTTCCAGTTCTAAGTGGGAATGCTTTCAGTTTTTCCCCATTCAGTATGATGTTGGCTGTAGGTTTGTCATATATGGCTTGTATTATTTTTAGGTAATCCCTGTCTATGCCTATTTAGTTAAGCGTTCTTATCATAAAAGGGTTTTGAATTTTATCGAATGCTCTTTCTGCATCTATTGAGAGGATAATATGGTCTTTGCTTTTGCTTCTGTTTATGTAGTGAATTACATTTATATATTTGCATATGTTGAACCATCCCCGAATCTCTGGGATGAAGTCCAGTTGGTTGTGATGGATTATTTTCTTGATAAGCACCTGGACTCAGTTAGCTAGAATTTTTTGAGAATTTTTGCATCTATATTCATAAGGGATATTGGTCTATAGTTTCCTTTTTTGTTGCATCCTTTCCTAGTTTTTGTATCAGGGTAATGTTGGCTTCATAAAATGTGTTGGGGAGGATTCCATCCTTCTTGATGTTGTGGAATAATTTCTGCAGGATAGGCACCAGATCTTCTTTGTAGGTGTGGTAAAATTCGGGTGTGAAACCATCTGGTCTGGGACTTTTCTTTTTAGGAAGGTTTTTTATTGCTGTTTCAATTTCAGTACTTGATATTGGTCTGCTCAGGAATTCTATTTCTTCCTGGTTGAACTAGGGAGGCTGTGTGTTTCTAAGAATGTTTCCATTTCCTCCACATTTTCCAGTTTGTGTGCATAAAGGTTTTTGTAGTATTCATAAATTATATCTTGTATCTCCGTGGCATCAGTAGTAATTTCTCCCTTATTTTCCTGATGGAGCTTATTAGAGATTTTTCTTTTCTGCTTTTCATTAGTCTAACCAAAGGCAAGTCAATAAACACTCACCAGTGTACAATCATTCTAAAACTAAAGGTAAAAGGCCAGATACCACAATGGCTCAAGAAAGAAAACAAAGCAACAGGATGACCAGAAGTCTGTCCCATTTATCAATTCTTTCAATAAATGCGAATGGCTTACACTGCCCACTAAAGATACATAGGCTGGCTGAATGGATAAACATACACAAGCCAACTAGCTTCTGTCTTTAGGAAGCACAACTAATCCACAAGGATGTATTCAGACTCAAGGTGAAGGGATGGAAAATAATATTCCATGAAAATGGAAACCAAAAGAAAGCTGGCATATCAGTTTTGATTTTAGATAACTTAGACTTCAAATTAATGAAAATAATGAAAGACAAAGATGGCCACTGCATGATGGAGAGGGGTACAATTCAATAAGAAGACATAACAATTCTAAATATTTATGAACCTAACTCAGGTACACCCAGATTCATAAAGCAAATCCTATTTGATCTAAACAAAATGATAAACAGCAGCATGATATTAGCAAGGGACTTCAACACCCCTCTGACAGAACAGGACAGATCCTTCAAACAGAAAATAAACAAAAAATAATAGACCTAAACCAAACTCTAGAAAAAATGGGCCCAACAACATTTACAGAACATTTTACCCCAAACCACTGAACATACATTCTTCACATCAGCTCATGGAACATTCTCTAAGATTGACCATATCCTAGGCCACAAAGCATATCTCAACAAATTTTTAAAAAATAGAAATTATACCATGCATCTTCTCAGACGAGAGTGAATAAAATTAGAAATGAATTCCAAGAGAAACTCTCATCTCTACACCAAGTCATGTAAACAAAACAACCTTCTACTGAACAATTATTGTATTAAGAAGGAAATTAAGATGAAAATCAAAAGATTCTTTGAACTAAATGATAAAGGAGACACAAGCTATCAAAATCTGTGGGACATGGCTAAAGCAGTCCTGAGAGGAAAATTTATATCCATAAATGCCTACATCCAAAAAACAGAAGTTCATAAATCAAAAATCTAATGAATTGTCCAAAGAAATGAAAAAGGATGAGCAAACCAATCCCAAACCCAGCAGAATAAAAGAAACAACAAAGATTATATCAGAACTACGTGAAATCAATAACAAAAAAACTATACAGAAGATTAATAAAACAAAAAGTTGGTTCTTTGAAAAAATAAACAAAATTGACATGCCTCTTGCTAGATTAACAATAAGCAGAAAAGAAAGGAGTCTAATAAGCTCAGTCAAGAATGAAAAAGGAGATATTACAACTGATACCACAGAAACACAAAATATCATCTATAAATACTATAAAAACCTCTATTCACATAAACTGGAAAACATGAAGAAAACGGACAAATTCTGAGAAACATACAGCCTCCTTAGGTTCAATCATGAGGAAATAGAATTCTTGAATATATCAATATTACCACAATTTAAGCAGCAATAAAAAAACATCGTAAGAAAAAGTCCAGGACCTCATGGTTTCACATCCAAATTTTACCAGACCTACAAAGAAGAACTAGTGCCTATCCTGCAGAAATTATTCCACAACATCAAGAAGGAAGGAATCCTCCCCAACATGTTTTATGAAGCCAACATCACTCTGATATCAAAACCAGGAAAGAATGCAACAAAAGTAGAAAAGTACAGACCAGTACCCTTTATGAATAAAGATGCAAAAATTCTCAACAAAATCCTAGCAAACTGGATTCAGGTGCTTTTCAAAAAAAATAATCCATCACAACAAAGTGGGCTTCATCCCAGAGATTCAGGGATGGTTCAACATATTCAAATCTATAAATATAATTCACCACATAAATAGAAGTAGAAACAAAGAACATATGATCCTCTCAATAGATGTACAAAAAACACTCTACAAAATTCAGCACCCTTTCATGATAAGAACACAAGCTATATATGACAAACCCACAGCCAGCATCATACTGAATTAGGAAAAATTGAAAGCATTCCCCCTTAGAACTTGCAGGAGACAATGTAGCCCTCTATCACCACTTCTATTAAACATAGTGCTGGAAGCACTAGCCAGGCAAATCACACAAGAGAAGGAAACCAAGGGCATTCAAAAGAGGGCAGAAGAGGTCAAACTACAGGTCTTTGCTGATGATATGTTCTTTTTTTTTAGGGCCTTAGAGTTTTTTTTTAATTATTTTTTTTAAATTAATTAATTTATTTTTTTAATTTCAGCATATTATGGGGG